>JASDQU010883607.1:33807-65165 GCA_032191745.1 Picea mariana
TCATTCAATAGTATAAATCTAGGGAAAGAGTATTATTCTGTCCTGTTTTGTTCTAGATCCGGGTGGATCTAGGGAGATCGGTTTGTGTCCGCACTTACGGATTAATCCTGAAACAAGAACCCCACATGGAAACCATAGGTTATGAAATACTGTTTCTTATCCTTGACTAATGTGGCGTTATAGCCCTGTAGGATGATCTGATAGCAGATTTCTCCCGCAATGAGCTAGTCTTGGACATGATAAGGTAGGATATGTGGAGCTCTGGTGGCCCCAAACACCCTGAGGTAGGTTGACCATTCATCTATATACCAATGGCCTACCTTTTCTATCATTTTCTTGGCTTCCATAGATAATCTTGGGCATTCATTATTAAAAATAATGAAATAAATGGGGGAGATGAATTCATCGTGGATGAGTGCATACTATTTCTTGTACATGTTCTCCCATAGTATGTTGAAGTAGACATGGACCGAGAGCTCTGCAACATGCCAGCTTAAATTCATGTCGGTGAAGACATTCCTTGCGCATATGACATCGAGAAGTTATGAGTCCATGTAAAAATTGGGTGCCTCGCCTTCTTTCGGCATTTGAACCTGTTGTACAGAAATACCTAATTGTTTTGAGATTATAGATCCCTGGTTGAAGCTACTCCTAAAGATCGCCACTATGTATGCCAACGACATCCATGCTTCTGAAAACTTGGAGCAGTCCTTTTCTCCATATAATCGGTAGTTGAGAGCCATCAAATAGATGTATGTCTCTCTCAGGTTAATTGTCCCATACCAACCATTACTCTAGTTAGTGAAATTATTGTCTTCCTTCCACCATGAGGCCATCAAATTGCTGGTATCATGGAATTCATAGAACTTCACCATGAAGTCCATGTTGAGTCGCTTTTATGGGTCCTTGAGCTTGTAGTATTTTTGGACTTTTGTTAGGATGAAAAATCTGACACATTTTCCATTTTCATCATTGATCAAGCACTTATGCTCGTTCATATGGTTGATGAACCATTTCATAACCTCTATGCAGGGAAAAAATGAGGTTCTACTTGCTGCCATGTGTAAATACGACCTTCGGATGTTTGGGATCACCTGGTCATCGAGCGCCCTTACGTTTGGGTCACTGTGAGGGATATACTCTTGGTATTCTTCTTGAATAATTCTATCGAAGAGATCCCCCCATGGTGGGAGGATTACTTTGTATCTGGTGCTTGTCTTTGTGTAACCAAAGGCTAGAGGCTGGACAAAATCTTTCTTGGTTTCTTTTTTAATGACAGGCTTTGCCATGGGAGCATACTCTAAATTCCTCGTGCTCCCCAGAGAATAACCTTTGCCTATTTCATATTATTTCATATTGGGTGCCCTCAGAGAGTGTCTGGTGGTTGTCTTTCTTAGCGACATATTATCTGCAACTAGAACATAGTTTAGAGTTTGTGCAAGAAAAATCGGATGCATATATTATGGCTAACGAAATAACAAACTTGAATACATACCTCTACAGCTTGTTAAACATGGTTTTGATAATCATATGGTCAGTACAGTATCAATACGTTCTCTCTGTGATCCAAATGGATATCGGTGGCCACCCACCTTTTCCAACTGGCTCAAAACAATTTTTTGACAATTTTGGCAATTTACTATTTTTAGCAGTTTTAACTTCCAGGGCCATTTTGAGGGCCTAAATAAATGTTTTTTGGGATAGATATCCTCAATGATATCCAAAGGAATTATTGATCCCCCAAAGTGAATCTCCTCGATGATACCTTTTCAACAGGCTATGACACGCCTAAAACAGAGATCGTATGCAAAAGTTACGACCTTGGGAAGTTGATGTACTAACTTACCCAAATGGGGCCCACATGACTTTTGGTGCTTTATCTCCTAGGGTAAGGTTTTTGGATGTCTAGGGTTTTTGGCATTCTTTATTATTGTAAAAAGGCCTTTAGAGGCTCATTGTAACCTTCTTCTTGTGAATGTGTGCTGCCGTCACACCTCTTCTCAGGGATAAGCCTCCACCATTTCAGCAAGCTTGTTTCCACTGCATTTTATAGTTTCAGCTTATTTTGTTATTGAATAGAAAACTAGTTTTACTATATCTTTGTTATTTTGTGTTAAAAACCTGTTAATAATCTATATTCATTTCATTTTTCTCATAAAATCTGGATCACTCTGCTCCTTCAGATTCTCTGGAATTCAACTTGTGCACATAATGAATTCGTTCGAAACTGTTTTAGATATTTAAACATGAATGAAATTACCTTGTTGCATCAAGAATTTAATTTGGGTTATGAGTGTAATATCATTAAATTTGCCGGCATATCTTCAAAGATGTTTAAAATTTAAATTCATCATGGTTTTACAGCACGGGCGTGGCTGGTAATGTGGTCTATCAATGATTTCAAAATGTTGTTGTCTAATCGACATATGAGATAGAAACTAATGCGGGATGGGGCATTAACTGGTCTATTAAATTTCCAAATCTGATCTTATCTCATGCCAAAAACATCCCATCGTTTATCTAGTGTTGTTGGTTGAACGAGAGTCGGGATTGTGCTTCGAACATTTTTTTCGATATCTCTTTGCAAAAGTTCTGATGCCGATTGATCTTTCTATACGGAGATGACATGGAAACACTGACCAGAAGGCGTGAATCGGACCCAGGAAACCTTAAAATGACTTGCGACGAAACTAGGCCATACAACACCCTTATGTTGTAAAGACACGTGGCATTCGATACTGATGACTTCATTTTCTCGTGTTAATCGAAATCGAGACTTTCTTAAATCTATACACTCTAAAACCCATTCATATCTTGCCAACACCGAAATGTATCAAGGATCGGCGATCGACGATCAACCTACCCAAGTGATCTTGGATCGACTCTCTCGGAAAAGTCCCGATGCCGAAAACGCATCGGGGATCGAAAATCGATGATATGCTTGTCATGAAAAAAATGATTGTTTTAACTTTTCTATATTTCCCCAACCCTGATAAAGCACATCGGTCATTGGGTATCGGTGATTTATTTATTCCCTTTGTCAATGTCTATCCTTCCCGCCTTTTGCTGATGTTGAAGGGTATCAACTATGCCTTGAAACTTTGTTTGAATAACTTACGCAAACCAACCCCACCTTCTACCGATGTCGATCAGGGATCGACGCTCGACGACTGTTGTAACTGTGTGGTTCCTTTACTTACTTGAATCTTTTCTGACATCGAACCTGAGCGCGTTAGTTGTAGTGTTAGCTGTCGATTCTAAATTCAGGTGTTAAGTTATTTTAGACATGGCGTTAACAAGTTCAAAAAAGCCTGACTTGATGATAAGAGTCATGAAAACAACACAAAGATAAATTATTTCCCAAAGTGAAATCGATCCAGATAGTCCAGAAAACAAGTGTCACCCAAAAAGTGACAAAATTTCATAAGGATTTTAGGGTGTGTTGAGTGCTCAACAAATGGCGACTTATTGGGTGAAAGAAACATCTTTGTTACTTCCATAGGCTTAGCTGATGCAAAATATGGTTAATGACTTGACTCATTTTATTTTACCAGAGTCTCTTCTATCCTTGCGTTTTCAATTTCCCCGGTTGGTAAATCTAGGGCCTTCCTGTGGGGTTTGAACCTTTATCTCATCTTCATTCCTTTTAACCGAGACAAATGATCCCTTTTGATAAGAGTCAAGTAAATCTTTCACTCGCACTAGGCCTTTAGTTATCATCATTCACTTGCTTAGGTGTTGCTCCACTGCCAATGAGCGTCCATATCCCCGGTGAATTCACCTCGATGTCACAGACCTTACTCCACTTCCAGCAAGCCTCCATATCCTCGACAGAGTTATCTTCATACCCTCTCCTACTTTGCACTCATTTGATATAATTGATTTATTTTGGCATAATTCCCTGAGCGAGTGGGAGAGAAGGACGTTTGTTGTCTGCAAGATGAGATGGTTAAGGTGAAGTTTTACTAGATCTATCTTGAGGTACATCTAGTCCTTTCTAGCTTACCATCTTTCCCTTTAGGTTTTACCAGACCACCAGGCGGACACTTTATTACTTTCCAAGGTTGTGTATTAGCAAAGGTTAGATATAGAATTCCTTTAAGACAACAACCATTCACCCAGATTTTCTTGTGTTTGTATGTAAGCATGAGTCAGGAACAGAGTTTTCCATACCGTATGAATTAAGGTCAACCATTGTCTTGCAGAACACAATGTTCAAGGCACACAAAATACTACGCAAGAAGAAATAAATTAAAAGACTTCGTAATCAGCCTACTTAAAAATAAAATAAAACGAAAACACACACACACATAATTTTTTTTTAATGAAAATATTGTTTTAGGGCTTGGCCATTTACCAAGAGGGCGTCAAGTTCCCCCCTCATATTTTGCAGCTGATACGTGCCTGCCCCAAGTTTTTTGGCTACCTAAGAAGGTCCAAGCCATAGATTTTGAAACTTCAAATGTTTTCCCTTCGGCTCATTCGCCCTGTCCCATTTTAGGACTAGGTCTCCTACTTCAAAATTCTTCTCTTTGGGCTTATTCTTATCAAACCACATTTTAACTATCTGTTGATGAGAAATTAACTTTGATTTTTATTTTTCCCTTTTTTCTTCCAAGATGAGGAGGGTATCAATTCTTTGTTGAATAGCTGATGAGGGTTGTCCTCTAGAACCCTGAGCAAGATGAAGAGATGGAAGATATAGCTCGTTCGGGAGAATGGCCTCTTATCCATATACCAAAAAGTATGGGGAATTCCCTATAGCTTCCTTGGGTGTTACTCTATCATCCCATAAGGAATTATGAAGTTAACTATGACAAATCCTCTAATTGTCTGCAACTATTTTCTTCAATATCCTCACTAGGTTCTTATTGGTTGATTTTGCCACACCATTCCCCTGTGGATAATAGTTTGTAGAGTATCTGATTATGATTCCTTTGTCTAGAGAAAACTCTGTTAATAGGGTGCAAGAAAAGTGTTGGCCCTTGACTAAGTTTTGGGAGTTTCTTGGTCATGTTGACCTATTTTGAGACTTCGACAACCTTTCAAAGGAGGAGAGCAAGACGAAGTGGTAATCACGAGATCTCGGCCCCCTTTTGGGCCCATTTTTGGGTTTTTGGGAATATGTAATGGGAATGGGATGTAGGCCCATGGGTTTACCCATGTTTAGGCCTATTTTTTATGTATAAATAGAAGGATAGGCAATGTAAGTTGGTAGAAGTTGAGAGAATAGTGCATCTATGTGATGTGAATGCATGTTAAGTGAAAGTAGAGTCTGAAAGTGCTTTGTGCATGATTGCAAGAGACTTGCAGAGCTAAGTGTAGATCCTTGTGGTGGATTGTTGAGAGCTTAGTGTTGTAGCGTAAGGAAGAAGGATCTAGCGAGCTGCGCAGATCTTCTATCCTATGCGGATTAAGGGTTTTGATGGCTTTTGTGCTTGTAACTGATTGACTGAAGACAATAAAGAAGAAGAGTTGGTGGAAGTAGCCCCAGGGTGGGGGTGAACCACGTAAACACTGTGTTATGTGATTTGTTCTTTGTCTTGATGTATTCATATGTTATATGTTAAGTGATCTGATATGTTTAGATAGATCTGCTTATGCTTAGTGCTAATGATAGGTAGAATGATAGATATGATATACATGGATATGCTCAGTGCTTGATCTACCGAATCTGACCTATTTACTTATGATAAGTTCTTGAATACATTAGATCAGTGTTAATGCTACAAAGTTCTGTCTTATATGCGAAGTGGTTATTGATTGTATATTGAGGAACTAATGCTACTAAGTGCTTTATTAAGTAGTACAATCATAGATCCGTGTCCCAACTAAGGTTGCAGACACTTGAGTCCTGCAACCACCCCTACCTTTACCTCGGGTGAGACTTCATATTCTTTGCAGGTGTTTCCAAAAGGGTTGGTAGTTAGGGTTTTGTTGGTGCATTGTTGTAGCGTTGAACCTTGGGTCTGCCCCTGTGCCAACAAATGGTTCTGTTGCTGGGACCTAAAACTATGATTGTTGGGAACTGAGAAAGAAGAAGCTATGTACAAAGACTCATCCTTAAATTGTGAAAGTTTTGTGTGAAGATCTGTGCCCTAGTACACAGTATTCTACTTGACTTATAAAGATCTATGCTAAATAAAGAAGGTTAGATCTGAAAGAAAGAAGCCCGATATGAAGAAAAGAAGATCATATATGAAGGAAAGAAGTAAGATCTGAATGCTTGGCACTCTAAGAAAGGTAAAAGTAAGAATTTCTAATTAAAAGAGGTGATATCTGTAAGCTTTGTGCTCCTATAAAGGTGAACATAGCAAAAAGTTTTAGATTTGGAAGCTTTGTGCTCTATAGAAGTGGATTTTTTGTTTTTCTAGAGTATGGATCTAGGTATGTTTAATAGAGTCTATCCTAGTTTGAAAACTAGGGCATTAATAGATGAAAGAAGGTTTGATATGAGTAGATCTGATAAGAATAATGAACGATATATTATACCTATGCATAGAAAGAATGTTTAGACTAACAAATGGATGTAGGATCCTAGAAATAATTTGTTGCAGGTTAGATACCATGATCCTAGTGCACAGTACAGGAGAGGCTGGGGATCATTTAAAAGAAAGAGAGGATTGACCCTCTGTTATAGTTGTAGAAGACCATGACATCTTGCTAAGGAATGCCCTCGAAGAAGACCTATTTGTCTTTGTTGTAAGGATATGGACCATGAAGTGTTGGATTGCCCTAGAATGATCGCTAAGCTTGAAATGACTCTAAACCAGGAGAACCCTAAGGTAGATCCAGAAACTAAGGCTATAGAAGAACCCCGAAAAGAATCAGAGAAAGTATTGCTGCAAATAAACAAAACTTTGAATGATCATCGACATGTCAGGTTATCAGAGATCTTTAAAGAAAAAGAATGCATTGAAGCAAGAATAGGAGACTTTGACATTGTTGGCACAGGGGTAGACCCAGGGTTCAACACTCAAGAGCACACCAAAAAATCCCTAACTACCGGCCCTTTCGGCAACACATGCGAAGCTGATGAAGTGTCACCCGAGGTAGAGGTAGGGGTGGTTGCAGGACTTAGATGTCTGCAACCTTAGCTGGGACACTGATCTTTGATTATATCTTTTACAGGGCACTTAGCATAGATCAATCATCAATATTTAACCCTTATGGTACTTCGCAGATAACACAGAGCATCGCACTGAATACTTAGACTAAATATGATTCAGTACTTAGTCACATAAATATAGATTAGATTCAACAGATCAAGTGCTAAGCTTCGTATATATCATATCTAACATTAATTCATACATCATAAGCATAGAGCATAACTAGATCTATCTAATCACAGCATATACTTATCCAAGAAGGAGATAAACACATCAGATCAAAGCATAGAGAACAATACACACAGTTACCATGGTTCACCCCCACCCTGGGGCTACATCCAAAAAGTGTTCTTCTTTATATTATCTCGACCAAGCCATTACAGCACAGAGATTTAGTGACCCTTACTTCACATAGGACTGAAGATCTGCATAGCTCGCTAGATCCTTCTTCCTTGCACTTCAACACAAATCCTTCTACAGTCACTCAAGTCTGATCAATTCTGCCTCAAATGATTCGAGCTTGGCTCAAGTTGCTTCGACTTGCTACAGTGCAATAGCCTCTTGATCAATAAATTCCTCGATTACTATGTCATTTATTGACCCTTCTATGCGTTGTTCTGCGGTGATGACAACTTGTTCAAGCTCGGTTGCCTGGCTCTCAACTTCAGTGATCAGGTGGCATGATTTCTCTTGGAGTAGCTGAAGTCGTTGGGAGACTTACATCACTTTACTTTGCAATGTGTGTACCTATTTTTGAGTGGTGCGTTGTTCTGGAAATCACTTAATTCTCTCGATTGGGGTCAAGGCCTTCAGCTACGCCTGTAGCACATCTGCATGCTGCTTTTCTTCTTTGAGATGCGCTTCTAACATCTACAATTCAGGGCTCTCCGTGAGGTTCTTGTAAGTCTAGACGCTTCTAGTGCTCAGCTGCTTACATTACAAAGCTAAGTTTTTTAATCGGCCAATTGCATTACGAGCAGCTGCTTCCCTCAAATCTCTTACTTCTTGTGGATTCTCTGGCATGGTATGATGTCTTAGATCTCTGATGTACTGCTGAAGTTGCTGGATTACTTCTTCTAGTTGTGCCACCTGCTGTGGGACACATTCTTCCATATTCACTTCTATCACCATCATAGAGCGAAGTTCTTTGTAAACTCTTTCCTGTACTTCAAGTTGCTCTGCTAGCAACGGGTCCTTGCTCTACTGTAACTGTGATTTTTCCTCCTCCCACTTTGCTTGTAAGGCAAGCTGTTCTTGTTCTGCCTTCCTCTATTGTTCTCTATTTGCGCTCTGTTCTTGTTCCAAAGTCTGGGTGGCTTGTGCTATGTCTTCTTGATCTTGTCAAAGATGAGATTCGAGTTTCTCGCTGATCTGGCATAACTGGGTGGGCCCATCAACTGTTCCTGGTGTTTCCATTGTCAAGGGCATCGTAGAAACTGCTCTACTAGACTGGAGTGCCTACTACACTTCTTGAAGTTCACCCTTGATCCAGTTGAATACTTCCTCCTGCTTCACTTCTTTCTTTTCTGTGATCTCTAGCATGGCATCAGTCAGGGTAGCAATCAAGAAATCGAAGTCGTCCTATGAGAGGGTAGTCTTAAACTTAGTTCGGGTGGTCTTAGCTTTCTTCTGGGATGAGGCCTTTGGTGCGATAGTCTTCTTTTTCTTGGAGGGATCCTCCTCTTCTCTAGGTGGAGTAACCTCGCCTTTGTTTTGCTCCACTTCTGTGCCACCTAGTTCTTTACCATCACCTCCCTTCGTAGATGAGATCGAAGTAGTCTTCATGGATGTGCTCTGGATATATTGAACTTCCACTTCCTTCTTAGTCTTGCACAGTCCAGGTGTATCCGACATAGCTTCAGGGCTATCCACGTCGGACATCTCTACAGGGTCTGCTGGAACAAGGAGGTTCGCTGACCATTCCTTGGTAATCTGCTCCAAATCTTCTTCTATCAATTTATAGTATGACTGGAGTTGTTGTTTTTGCTCATATGTGCACGTTGTGATATAGGTGAAGTGACAGTCTGTGCTAAATTTCATCAAAGGTCTAAACCTATGAAGTGTGTTGGGTGTGATGCACAGTGTAGACTGGATTGCATTCTTCAATTGATTGTAATAAGCGTGGAAGACGACATTGGACTACCATTGCTTGTTCATGTCACTGGAGTACCACATCGTACAGAACTTCGCATCTATTGGTTCGAAAGGTTCGATCTTCGAAAAAGTGTCTCCCTCTGGCAGTTCCCACACGATGAAAGCGTTGAGTATGAGTAACCAACTAAAGTGGAACTCATACCCTTGGTTCTGCGCTTGTCTACGGTCAAGCTCTAGTTGATTTCTAAGGTACTTTTCCCAGTTCATTTGTAGTCCCTCTGTGCACTTCCTTGCGAGGTCAACTACAAATCCGGTCACTTGTGTGGGTCTGTTTTTGTAGACTAACTTCCCTGCGATCAACTAGAAACCAAGGTGCACTGCTGCATTCTCAATGGAGGCTACCTTGTAACCTCACATGCCATTCTCTAGATCACCATATGTGTCTTTTAGTCGTTGGATGAGAGTGCAATCTGTGGTCTTTCCAGGGTAAAACTCCTGTGGGTCAAGGCCCTGCATGCTTAGCCCTGTGATCTGATTGATCAGAATTGGATCCATAGTGATGCGGCAATCCAACCATAGGTTTCCTTCATGGTAGTAGGACAACAACAATCTGACACATGCATTTACTTCCTGATGCCTCCCAAAATGTGGAATCTTCATTACATTGAGGAGGGTTGATTGCGTGAGGTTGTGGGTGCATTGCTGAGCGAAATTCTCTAGGTTCCTCCCTTTTGTGATAGTTAAGTACTTGTGCGGGGCCAGCGTACTGTAGACCTTGCGATCTCCAAGGTTACAATCACTAAATTTCAGCACTGTGAGCTTATCCTAGTCAGCATGAACTGCGCGCACCCCTTTCAGGAGGTACGTAGTGACCACATCACAGTTGAAGTCTCTAGGTACAGTGTCTCGATTCACTGTTCCACTTAGTGGTGGAATATACTTAGGAAAGATACTTGGGATCATATTCACAGTGGCGAAATCATTTCCGAGCTTAGATTGTCTCTTCGAAGGAAGTCGGGATGGTCCTGCACGAGAAGTGGAGGGGAAAGATGACAATGCTCTTGAGGACGATGCCTGTACTCTTGTAGACATTCCTCACTTTGACATGAATCTCTCAGTCATAAATTCCATTAGAACTTCTTCAACGATTTTCTCAGCAGCGCTGAGCTTGTCCGACATACAAACTTGGGTCAGCTATCTCGGGTGCGAAAGGAATTCAAAGACTACAATGAATAGTATGGGAATAAGGAAATGATCTCCAGGTGAGGTAATATCAAGTTTCGGGATCAAATTATCACTTAGAAAAAAGTATTCTCAGTTCGTGGTGCACTAGTCTAAGTAGGGAAACTTAGTAATAGTCTTCTTGCAACAGATATGAGGCCTTCATTAAATTCGTTCTATCTATTATTGCATGTTTCAATGGTTGGATGATGAACCTTTATTTCTTTTGTGCCTGTTCAGAGTGGAATTCAAACGGATATATTGGTTCTAATGGCTATATTGCTTCGTCATAGTGAAGTACTCTAGGTCATTATTCTGATATCTCGGCGAAGTTCCAATTCTACAATTTTTCTGTCTGCGAAGTATCCTCTAGAACTTCTTGTAACCTTACAGTATTAGCCCTTTTCTTTCTTAACTTTCTAGCCTTCTTCCCCATGAGCTTTGTCTCAGTAATGCTTTTATCGTTCTGATGCTTATCTTCTGTGGTCATAGTTACTTCGCATTGCTGAAAGTCTTTTCCAGGGATCCTTGATAATACTTCTTCTGTATCAAAAATAGGTAACTCAATCTTTTTTGGATCCTTGAGTGTTCTCTTAGCCTCGACATCAGAGTTTCTAGTATTAAATATCTGTGATCTTCTCTTCTTTTCTTCAATCAAGTGTGCGATCCTTCTGGTCATAAATTCTTGTAGCTCTTGCTTCTTTTGTTCCAAAACATCTTCTTCTTTTTTTCGCCTGTCTTGTTCTCTATCAATCCAAGGTTTTCCTATGAGCATGGTAAACGGGGCGCTGTCTTCAACAAACTTAATCATCTCAAAGTATTCCTCTGTTGAAGTTCCATTAACAGTCATAGGTATCCGGGCAAGCCTTCCACATAGGTGTACTAGCTTTCCTCTAAATAAACTTGTCCCTCCTAGGGAAGGGATCATGGCAGGCTTTCCTATAGCTGCCCAAGCTCTTTCTGGCATAATATCCACTTATGTTTCTTCATCAAGAATACAGTCAATGTCGAAGTCCCCTATTCTTGCTTCGACTTGCTTCTTTTCTTTGAAGATAGCGGATAGCCTAACATGTCAGTAATCATTCAAGGTGTCTTTCATTTGTAACAATACTTTTTCTGATTCTTTCTGAGTTTCTGCTATTTCCAGATTTGCCTTAGGGTTTTTTTCATTCAGATTCATTCTTTCAAGCTTAGCAATCATTCTATGGAAATCCATCACTTCATGGTCCAAGGCTTTGCAACAAAGACAACTAGGTCTTCCACTAGGGAATTCCTTAGCAATATGTCCCAGTCTTTTGCAACTGTAACAGAGGGTTAACCCTCTCTTTCATTTAAATGTTCCCCAACTTCTTCTGTACTGCACACCAGGATCATGGTAGCTAGCCTGCAAAAAACTCTTTCTAGGATCCTGCATCCACTGGTTAGTCCAAAAATTCTTTCTATGCATAGGTATAACATATCTTTCACTATACTTATCAAATCAATTCATATCAAACTTTCTTTCATTGATTAATGCCCTAGTTTGGAAGCTAGGCCAACATCTATCAAGCATACCTAGATCCATGCTTTAGAAACAAAAAATTTCACTTATCTTACCTATATAGAGCACAAAGATTTCAGATCTAAATTTTTTTGACTATTCTTACCTTTATTAGAGCACATAACTTATAGATCTTACCTCTTTTCTGCAGATCTGACTTCTTTCTTTCAGAAATTTCCACTCTTACTTTTCTTAGAGCATAAAGTGTTCAAATCTCACTTCTTTTCTTCAGTGTCAACCTCTTTCTTGCAGGTCTAACCTCTTTCTTTCAAATCTGACCTTTCTTTCTCAGCACAAAGCTTCGTAGGTCAAGTAGAATACTGCGCACTACGGCAATAGGTCTACACATAGAGCTTATTTCACACAAATATTTGTATTCTTTAGTTCCTAGCAATCATAGTTCCAGGTCCCGACAACAAAACCATTTTTTGTCACAGGGGTAGACCCAGGGTTCAACGCTCAAGAGCGCACCAACAAAACCCTAACTACTAGCCCTTTCGACAACACCTGTGAAGAGGATGAAGTCTCACCCGAGGTATAGACAGGGGTGGTTGCAGGAATCAGATGTCTGCAACCTTAGCTGGGACACCGATCTGTGAGTATATCTTTTACAGGGAACTTAGCATAGATTAGTCATCAATATTTAACCCTTATGGTACTTCACAGATAACACAAAGCATCGTAATGAATACTTAGACTAAATATGATTCAGTACTTAGCCACATAAATATAGATTAGATTCAACAAATCAAGCACTAAGCATCGCATATATCAGATCTAACATTCATTCATACATCATAAGCACAGAGCATAACTAGATCTATCTAATCATAGCATATACTTATCCAAGAAGGAGATAAACACATCAGATCAAAGCATAGAGCACAATACACATAGTTACCGTGGTTCACCCCCACCTTGGGGCTATGTCCACAAAGTCTTCTTCTTTATATTATCTCGGTCAAGCGGTTACAACACAGAGCTTCAGTGACCCTTACTTCACACTAGACATAAGATCTGTGCAGCTTGCTAGATCCTTCTTCCTTGCACTTCAACACAAATCCTTCTACAGTCTCTCACAGGGACTTGCACTCAGCACTGCAAGTCTTACACAAAATGCACAAAGCCTTACAATACTTAATCACATAGATCCAACTCTTAGCACTTTAGCCAATTTGCACTAAGAAACCACCAAGTTCACTAAGAAACAACCTCTGCTATTTCTTACATTGCCTATCTATTTATAGACTACAAAATGAGCCTAAGCATGGAAAAACCCGCAGGTTGACATTCCTTTCCCGTTACATCAACCCAAAACCCTAAAAGGTGCCCAAAAATAGGTCTTTCTTTCCTAATTTCTGCTTCGCGTTGCGCTCCATCTTTGGCAAGCTGTTGCAGTCCCAAAAATGGTCAAATATGACCAAGTATTCTTCAAAACTTGGTTAAGGGCCAACAGACATTGACTATGTTCTAGATGAAGAGACACAAGTGAATATCATGATAGAAGGAACTTGGGAAGCTATAGGGAAGCCTTCTACGATCCCTTCATTAGGAGGAATAGGACTATTCAGAGGAAAGCTGGTAAACTTATGTGGGAAGCTCGCTCAGATACCTATGAATGTTAATGGAACTTCAACATAGGAATATTTTGAGATTATTAAGTTTTTTGAAGACAACGCCACGTTTACCATGTTAATAGTAAAACCTTGGATTGACAGAGCTCAAGCTAGAAGAAAGGAAGAACAAGAAGCCTTGGATAAGAAGAAACAAGACTTAAAATATTTCATGACTATAAGGATCACACAATTGATTGAAAGAACAGGAGAACAGATAGAAGCTATTTGACACTAGAGATCCTGATGTCAAATATGTAGGAACATCAGAGGACTCCCAGAAGACTGAAGTACCTATCCCAGACAAAGAAAAGGTATTACCCTTGAATCCTAGGAAAGAATCTCAACAGTGCCCAGTGACTATGTTAAAAGAATATAAGAATCCAAATGGAAAATGAACTACTGAGATGAAGCTCAGTATAAAGAAGGCTAGGAAACAAAGTAAGAAGAGAGATAAGTTGCATAAAGTTCTAGAGGGAACTTCACAAAGAGAAAATTTGTAGAACTGGAACTTCGTCGGGATATCATAACAATGACACATGGCACTTCGTCATGACGAAGCAATATAGCTGTAGGGGCCGATATATCCATTCAACTCCTGCTTTGAATGGGTAGAAAAGAAATAAAGGTCTGTCACCAGACCGTTAGACCACACCATAACGGATCGAATAAGAGTTAATGGAGGCTCATAACCATTTTAAGCGAACTTGTAATGATCCCAAGACAATTTTTTCGCTTGGTATCACTAACTACTATTGATTTATTGTTGTGCAGGTATTTATTGAGTTATTAAGTGCATACAAGATTCATCCAACACATGAAGATCATAACATAATTAAGATATATAAGCACAAACAAGATCTGACCTTTTTATTATGCAGAATCAATACAATAGCTGGCTGATCTGGCATAAACATTAGATGGCTATACAATCAATAGATATGAGCTGCTACAAAATGATCTGCTGATACAAAAGAAGCCTCCAAAAGATGAATAAGTAATGAAGACCAATACCTAGCAAATCTGGATGTCAAACCCTCTAGCTAAAGAGTGCCACGCTCCAAGTGAAGACTGAAACCCTCAAGAATTTGGCACTGATGGCAAGATTCTCCAAATGAGCTCAAACTTGTCCCACTGATAGATCAGGGCAGTGGGGACTTCCTCCAGGAGTTTCAGGCCCAACGTCCAAGTGTAACCCCTTCAACTGATGAACCTCCTAAGGGAGTTGCACCCTCCTGAAAAGCTAAAACCCCAATGCACTCATCTCTATAGGAAAACAAGTCCAAATGACTTGAAACTCTCCTAGAATGTAGATCGGGCTAAGAAAATCCCATGGAAGATGTTTCAGGACTATATCACAAGTAGATCTCTCTAGATCTAAGTTTTTCTGAATCATAGGATGCCCCCTATGGCTCCAAGATGTCCCAGTATGTAGATAATGATATGAGAATGATAACCCTCCAGAAAAGTCCTCAAACTGATGAACATGCCCCTGCAAACAAAACCCAGGTGTCAGAATGGCCCCAGGCCCTATGGATAAGCTAGATCGAACCTCCCTCTAGATGATGGTGCGCCCTTGCTAGAATCACAAGAACAGTATGGCCTGCTACCTTTTGAAGTGTTGGATGGAGATGAACTGAGGATAGAATTGTGTGGAGGAGTCTTTCATCCCTGAGACCAAGCTGTGGAACAAGGTGAGTGGATATGTGTTGACCAAGGGCTTTCTTAAGGCATGAGACATGAAAAACGTTGTGAATTATGCTACCTTGTGGAAGCTCTAGCTCGTAAGCCATGGCCCCTATCCTCCTGCTGACTCTATAGGGTCCAAAGAAACATGGTTGCAGTTTCTCCGCTCTGCTTCTTTTAATGGAAGCCTGCCTGTATGGTCGCAACCTCAAGTAGACTAAATCGCCAACCTCAAAAGTTCGGTCAACTCTGTGCTTGTCTGCTTGGACCTTCTGCTAGTTTTGTGCCCTCTGTAGATGATCCTTCAACTCCCTGATAATGTCTTAGCTCTGCTGTATCCATTCCTATACCATTGGTGCCCGACTGTCTCTGAATGAAATCTTTACAAATGATAAGGGATCATAGCTATACAAAGCTATGAATGGAGACATGCCAATAGACATATGTTGGGTGGTATTGTAGCAATACTCTCCCAAATGTAACCATCTGACCCATGCCTTCTGTTGCCCTGCCACATAGTTTCTGAGATAGGCTTCCACCCACTTGTTGACTATCTCTGTCTGTTCGTCTGTCTGCGGGTGATAGTTGGTGCTAGGGGTCAAGGCCGTACCAACCAACCAGAATAACTACTACCAGAAAGTACTCATAAACTTGCTATCCCTATCACTGACAATGGTCTTGGGTAGGCATTGAAACCTAAAAATCTCCCTGAAAAATAGTTCGGCCACCTATGCTTCACTGAAGTCAGTAGCTATGGAAAAGAAGTGTGAAAAATTTGTTAACCTGTCCACCACTACAAATATGCAATCCTTTCCTTGCATCTTTGGCAACCCAGCGATGAAATCCATGGATATGCTTTCCCATTTGTGCTCCGGAATGGACAAGGGTTGCTAAAGTCCTGTTGGGTGTGTGTGCTCGTCCTTGTTTGCCTGACGTGTCGCACACTATTTGACGTGCCTAATAACATCTTCCTTCATCCTTTTCCACAAGAATCTTTCTCTCACCTGCCTGTATGTCTTGTTGATCCCCTAATGTCCGACCATTAGTGAGTCATGGCATGCCTGCAATACCTTGTCCTTGAGGGCCGACCCAGAAACCAAGAAGATTCGGTCTTTGTAGTAGATGAGGTCATTAATAACCTTGAAATCTTCATCTTGTACCTATTTGTCCAGAAGTTGGCATGCAAACTGATCCCCTGGATACTCCATCACTAGTTGGTCTTTCCAATCAACTTTTATCCTTGTTATGGCAAGGATGGATGGTCTCATGGATAAGGCATCTTCCACCACATTATTCTTTCCTTTGACAAACTTAATTTCGAAATCATAGGCCTGTATTCGGCTTACCCGTTNTTTCCAATCAACTTTTATCCTTGTTATGGCAAGGATGGATGGTCTCATGGATAAGGCATCTTCCACCACATTATTCTTTCCTTTGACAAACTTAATTTCGAAATCATAGGCCTGTATTCGGCTTACCCATTTTTGTTGCCTCTCATTCAAGTCCTTCTGTTCTAGTAAATATTTGAGACTATTATGATCTGACTTGACAACAAACTGAGCACCTACCAAGTATTTCCAGAATTTGGCTAATGCATGCATGATAGCCAACATTTCTTTATCATAAATGTTGTAGAGTAGCTCAGGACCCCGAAGTTTCCTGCTCTCATAGGCAAGAGGGTGCCTCTTTTGCATTAGTACGACCCCTATTCCTTCCCTGGATGCATCACACTCCAAGGTAAATGGAAGACTAAAATCTGGAAGGGCTAAAACTGGACACGTACTCATCGCCTTCTTCATCTTGTCCATCATTTTTTGAGCCTCCTCGTCCCACTTGAATGCTCCCTTATTAGTCAAATCGGTCAAGGGTGCACATAATTGAGAGAATCCCTTGACAAACTTCTTGTAGTATGAACGCATTCCCATAAATCCTCTCAACTCTGTGAGTGTCTTAGGAGTGGTCCATTCCATGATGGCTTCATTCTTCTCTTGATGCACTTGTACCCCGTTTGCTTCGATAATGTGTCCTAGATAAAGGACCTCTGTCATTCCAAACTCACATTTGGACTCCTTAGCATACAATGACTGTTCCTCCATAATTGAAAAAATCTGGTCCAAATGCCTAAGATGCTCCTCCCATGTCCGGCTATAAATAAGCAAGTCATCAAAGAATACTAATAGGTGCTTCCTTAGCTGCTTGTTGAATACATGGTTCATACATGACTGGAACATAGTAGGGGTGTTGGTTAACCTAAAGGGCATCACCAAAAACTCATAATGACCATAGTGACATCTAAAAGCTATTTTTGAGATGTCTTCCTCCCTCATCTTGATTTGATGGTAGCCAGAACGAAGGTCAATCTTAGTGAAGTAGATGGCCCCATGCAATTCATCCAATAGTCCATCAATCCTTGGTATTGGGTACTTGTTTTTTATGGTCTTTTTATTCAAGGCCCTATAATCAATGCACATCCTCATAGTGCCATCCTTCTTTTTCACCAACACTACTGAAGAAGCAAAAGGACTACTGTTGGCCTGGATGTGTCCCATGTCCAAAATTTCTTTGATGGCCTTTTCTATCTCATCTTTGTACTTCTTGGGGTGTCTGTACGGTGTGGTGATCACTGGTTTGGCCCCTTCCTCTAGCTCAATAATGTGCTCAAAACCTCTATCCGGTGGAACCCCCAAAGGAATAGGCCCAAACACCTTGTGGTGTTTGTCAAGAATTTCCTTAATTTCGGGAGTGTAATGAACCTTTCCCTGTTCATCCACACGTGTCACAACCCTGCATTCGGCTGCATATACTATTTCATATCTTCAGAAGATGGCTTACATTCTCTTGGCCATGACTACCTTTGTAGCATTCCCTGTCATGCCTCGAAGCACTACCTTACGTCCACCCTCTTTTGTGAATGACATTTCCATCGTTTTGTAGTTGGTGGTGATAGGCCCTAATGTGCTGAGCCACTGAACTCCTAAGATGATGTTGGTATCCGGTAGATCCATGACATAGATGTCATGTGTCAACTCATGCCTTCCCAAGGTAAGCTTTAGTCCTGGAATATATCTGTCACAAGGCATGGTGCTTCCTCCTGCAACCTCCACTTTGAATCCTTCAAATTCTACTATGGGTATGTGTCTTCTCTTCAATAATGTTGCATCAATGAAGTTGTGGGACGATCCTCCATCAATCAGGACCGAGACTCTCTATCCCTGCAAGACCCCCCTCATCGGAAAGTGTTATACTTGGGCACTCCACTGATTAATTCCAGGGTGGCCATACCATCATGTTCTGTAGTTTGTTCTTCTTCTACTGCCTCAGTGGTTTCTGCCTCCATGTTCTGTATCTATCCAATCTCATATTCTTCTTCATTATCTGAGGTGACCTCAATGTAATGTAGCTATCCACATCCCATGCACTTGTGGGAAGGATTCCATGGTTCCTTGCATGTGAAGTAGAGTTTCTTCCTTCTCAGTTATCTCCTGGTGTTATCATCTATTCTGCCATGGTCCCTGTCATAACCCTTAGGGTCACGTCTTCCTTGATCTCTTCCACCATTGTTAAGAGGAGGTCTGGGTATGAATTTTGGTTTAGCAGTTGGACCCAAGTCCCTTGTCTTCCAAATGGCCTCCTGTAGGTTAGTAGGCTTGAAGGCCTTTACCCAACCCTTCAAGGGTTCCATCAACCCTTCTGTGAAAAGCATCATGAGTCTGGTTGGAGACATATCTTGCACCATCACTGCCAACCTCTAGAATTCATCAATGTATGATTCACCTGTACCCATTTGCTTGAGTTGGGTGAGCTTCTGGAAATGTAGCTCAGGATCTCCTTGATCAAATCTGTCAATGAGCCTCTGAGTGAATTCTATATAGGATACAATCTAGTTTTGGCTGAGTGTGGTGAGCCCATGATACCACCAGTCGTATGCCTTGCCATCCAAGTACATAGTGGAAAAATTGATGGCCTCCATCTCTCTCATGGGGTTAAGATGCAGGTAAGTATCTAGCTTCTGCACCCATGCTTGTGTTGTCATGTTAGTTGTACCATCAAAGTATGGAATCTCTATCTTCCCTGCCCTTGGCTTAAACTCAAAGCTGCCCCTATAGTTCATCCTAGGATGGTTTTTGAACCTGATTTGACAATACTGGTCTAGGGACATCTGTCTTTTCACTTTCATATCCAAGCTGTAGTATTCCCTGGTACTCCTGGATAATTTTTACACAAAGTCTTCAACCTATTCTTGTTGCCCTTGCTCATCTATGAATGTGGGCATGTATGGTCTAGGGTTAGCTCTGCTACCTGAGTGTCGACCTAGCTATTCATCTATGAACACTGGCCTATATGGCCTATGATTGGCCTTGCTACCCATCTGCCCATGGAATGTGCCACCTCCCAGACTTCCTTCAGATCCCGATGCTTTCTTTGGGTTATATCGGACTTCCTCATGGGTTCCACTGGAACCCCCAACCTCCTTATTCCCATACGTATCAGGATCCTTGCCTCGATGGGTTACTTGCATCAGAAGGTCAGTTATCCTAGTTTAGTTCTCGTTCATTTTCTGTATATTCTCATCAACTTTCTTCAAGGTTTCAGAGATTTCAGCCTGTCCCCTTCTGTTGGTTTCCTGATACTCATCCAACTGTTGGACCAATGTGCTTTCTGTGTAGTTCATGTTTTGCTGGAACTTACCAAATTCGTCTACTAATAGAGCCAAGCCCTGAGGCTCATGGTCATCCCATGACCCTTCCATTTCTCCCTCTATTTCACTACTATTTTTCTTCCTCCAACCCATAACAATTCCACTGTACCTCTGCATGTGTCGATCTCTCTGCAGGCTTGGAGGATCGATGCTCTGATACCACTATAATGATCCCAAGCCAAAATTTTCACTTGGTATCACTAACTACTACTGATTTATTGTTGTGCAGGTGATTATTGAGTTATTAAGTGCATACAAGATTCATCCAACACATGAAGATCATAACATAATCAAGATATAGAAGCACAAACAAGATCTGACCTTTTTATTATGTAGAATCAATACAATAGCTAGTCGATCTGGCACAAACATCAAATGGCTTTACAATCAATAGATATGAGTTGCTACAAAATGATCTGTTGATACAAAAGAAGACTCCAAAGGTTGAATAAGAAATGAAGACCAATACCCAGCAGATCTGGATGTCAAACCCTCTAGCTAAAGAGTGCCACGCTCCAAGTGAAGACTGAAACCCTCAAGAATTCGGCCCTAATGGCAAGATGCTCCAAATGAGCTCAAACTCATCCCACTGATAGATCAGGGCAGTGGGGACTTCCTCCAGGAGTTTCAGGCCCAACATCCAAGTGTAACCCCTTCAACTGATGAACCTCCTAAGGGAGTTGTACCCTCCTGAAAAGCTGAAACCCCAATGTGCTCGTCCCTATAGGAAAACAACTCCAAATGACTTGAAACTCTCCCAGAATGTAGATTGGGATAAGAAAATCCCATGGAAGAAGTTTCAGGACCAAATCACAAGAAGATNGCTCCAAGACGTCCCAATCTACAGATAATGATATGAGAATGATAACCCTCCAGAAAAGTCATCAAACTGATGAACATGCCCCTGCAAACAAAACCCAGGTGTCAGAATGGCCCCAGGCGCTCTGGATAAGCTGGATCGAACCTCCCTCTAGATGATGGTGCACCCTTGCTAGAATCACAAGAACAGTACGACCTGCTAGCTTCTAAAGCATTGGATGGAGATGATATGAGACTAGAATGGTGTGGAGGAGTCTTTCATCCCCGAGACCAAGCTGTGGAACAAGGTGAGTGGATGTTTCACCACTGAGTTACTCACAAGGGTTTGTACAGCAAAACCCCCAAACTGAATGCTCAAGAGCAATAGCAAATGCTAATCCAAAACTAGAATGAAAAATAGGTGCACCCTAGCCTCTTACTTATACCTTTTTCTTCTAATCCTCTATTGAGTTAAGTTAACTCCCAGGGTTAATATTCTATTCTTTTGTTGAGTTATCTTTTAAGTTTAATCCCTTTTCCTTTCTTAAGTCAACTTCAAAATATAACTTTTAGCTTCATTGACTTCCCCCTTCAGTGTAAGACTATGAGCTAGTGGGGGTGCCCAGGCCACTGAGTCTCCTCTTCCCCTCTCTAAGAGGTGGGGGACATTACATAACTGTTCCCAAATTGCCTACTTATCTCGTTGAGCCATGCACGGAGAACACTTTTTCTAACTGAGAATTCAAAGCTCGCAGATTAAGTGATTTGTCTACAATGATCTTTGCGCCCTTGTTGTTATTCTAGTACAATGTCTAAGACCATTGAGACGCTGATAATTTTAATCTTGAGTGCGTTTGTCCAGCGAGCTCACTGCAGTTGAAGAATCAGTAGAAAAATTTCTCCTCAAATTGATGATAGAGAGAGTCATGTCGGAGAGAGGAGTGTCTACTAGTGTACAAGAATATTCGATGAGAGGACTGATGGCCTCTTCGTCCACTACCTAAGCTGGTCCGTCTTGTCCATCCGATGAGAAGCGAACTAAACATAGGGATGATATCACGAATTCTAAGTTGATTTTGATCATCCTACCTGTGTATCTACCACCTCCGAGCATTGTAATAAACTGAGACAGTGTGACCAGAGACTTTGAATATGAACTGGTCACTGTGTAACTCCTGAAGGGGATATGTGCAGTGCACATAGACCAAGATAAGATCACAGCATTGAAGTTCAATGACTTCAACCTTGGCGACAAGAAGGTATACAACATGCTCTCCCCTCACAAGTATTTGATGAAAACCAAGGAAAAGAACTCAAAGATCGTACTCCAGTCATGGACCATGAACCTCACGCAGTCCACCCTCCTCAATGTTATGAAGATCCCACACTTTGCAAGGCACCAAGAAGTGAACGCATGCATCAAGCTACTATTGTCCTGCTACCATGGCAGATATTTATGGTTGAATCACTGTATCACAGTGGTTCCAACGTTGATTAATCAGATCACAGGTGTTATAACCCTAAATTGCACCATACATGCTTACTTGGCATCAAGCCATCTCAGATCCCTTCTTTGCCAAAGCACTGCTGAACAACTCTTTAAAAATCCTCTTTTATAAAGGCCTATGTGCCCTACTCCATTACTGCACGCGTGTACACACTAGCTGACCTCAAACAACCAACGTGGACTGATAAAAGAACGAAAAAAGGAAAGTTGTCGATGGAACACACAACTCTGGGTGAGTTAACTGACACTCCCAACCATGCATGGCCGAGGGTTCATCCAAATACCTACGTTATTCTAACCTATAAAAGAAGGGATAGGGGTCCCATTTGGAAGAGGAAAAATATAGCAAAGAAATTCTGTCCATTTGCCTATTCCCATTGTCCCAACCCTTTAGCCATCCTTATGCCAGAAGAGAGATAAAGCAAAGAAGTTGGAGGACAGTTGAAGAGGGGCCCAGGATCAGGTTCGTGGAGTGATGGTTGTTCTCAACTTTTTGTAAGTTGACTCATTCAAAGTAATAAATAAAATACTTTTCCCGTCCCAATTCATGAGTTATTCTTAATTTATTAAGTACATGTTTGAATTTCTAACCTGTTAGTCTATAGGTAAGATGCATGTGTAGTTGTTTCTTGTATTGAATGTAGGTCAGCGTTGGAAAGGAGAAATGCGAACAAGTGGTCAAGTGCGACAAGGGATCGACATCAAACGCCTGGAATGAGGTAGGTTGATCTAGCCATGTTTTACTGAAAATAAATAGGATTTAAGTTTGGGGATGGAGGTAGAAAGTAGATTTTCTCTTGGTCATATCTTCATGCAAAGCATAACCCTATTTGCTAGTCCGTAAGGATATTTCCCTCACAACATAATTGGCGACCATACTGGGGAGAGATCTCTAGGGTTCTTAGGAATTTTATGTGTTTTGGGGTAGTTTAAAAGATTGGTTTTTCTTGCCTATTTATTTTTAGTTTTTGTAAGGTCTGGGCTAGCAGAGAGTCTGGTTTTCCATACCATCTTTCTTCGATTTGCTTGACTGTGTTTCTCGAGACCCACAGATGTACATTCGGCCTACATAAGGTCTGCACATGTGTACCCGCGCTCTACTCTCTTACAGCCCGCATGCGAACGCTAGCTGAGGAAGTAGTAGTAGCGTGTAGAGTCCAGAGAATTTTGGAGGCATTCATCCTCTTCCCTGTCAGAATCAAACATTCTCAGGGGTTTTTTGGCATTCTGTTTGAGTCTTGGTTGTTAGCGGTCTTATCTCAGATTGTTTTTGCTTTATCATTTTTCCTTACATTATTTTGTTTTTTCTGTTAAAAAGAGTGTCCAAGCCTTCAAGAGATCCTGGTTATCAATATCAGTGGTCTCTTCCTAGTTTTGGGTTGTCTGTTTTCATTTTTGTTCAGAGTTTAGAGATACACATGGCCTGTACAAGGTCAGCCCGTGTGTACACGCCCTCTGTCTCTATATAGCTCGTGTTCACACACTTGTTCTTAGATTAACAGGAGCGTGCTTGTGCAGGATACTTTATGTTGAGGGTAAGGCATTCATCCTTCCCCTTGATGAGAATTATACCTCTCAGGTGTTTGAATCTCTGTCTTAGCAGTAAGTAGCTTAGGATTAATCTTACCTTTAACTTGCGTTTTCTCATTTAAAAAGTGTCATAAAAAAGAATTATTCAGGGTTTTTAGACGAGTGTGAGAGTCATTTTTTAAAAATTGCTAGTGTGTGATTTTTGACCTGATTCTTTGCGATCTAGGATTAGGCCAGGATTGTTTTTCTTGGTTTTTGCTTGTTGGTATTTTTCCTTTTTTTCTTTATCAAGCATTTAAATAAATAAAAAATCTCTTTCATTTTCTTGTTTGTTTGAAGAGTGTGTTTCTTCATTATTATCCAGGGAAAAGTCATTTATTTCATAAGTTTTTGTAGTTTACTTAGATCATAAATAGCTTGTAGTCAAGTGAAATTTCTTTTGAGTTTGCTGTCCAAAATCTTAGAAAATTAAAAAAATATTTATTTTGAAAAGTTGTTGAAATTTTGCATTAAGTAAAAGTTTTGTTTCCAGCTTTTTTATTCATTTTTTTCTTTCGTTTTTTACACATCATCAGTTTCACTTTCATACCCCTTGACATAAGACAAATCCATAAAATAAATGCTAAATTTAAAATCTGCTAGACTTTTATGTTTGTAGGGTTCACCAACTAGTTCAGGATTAGGGCCTTGGATTAGGTTGGAGAGGAAACTCTTCAAGGCTATTTAAAATCAAACATTGGAGTCTGAGTTAGGGAGTGTCTAAGTCCAGTGTCATGAAAGTTATCTGGGACTCCCCTCTAACGTAGGGGATAAACATGAGGCCGCGTGTGGAAAGGTAATGGAGATAACCCCTCCAAAGCTGGACCAATCGTAGTGGAGAACACATATAAAGGGCTTGTTTTGGGATTCTATTGATTGCATTTGCCATGGGGTTTCATGGATCTCAAATCTGTTCGAGGTCCTCAGTTTTCTTCCAGACCACTTTCTTTCGATACCCTTGACAAGTTTCAGACTCGATACCCTCCTCATTGTGGTCTACTGGACTTTCGACTGTACCCACTTGGTGACTATTTGGGTGCTGGCAACCTAGTTGCCTATCTATTTTAGGGACATACACAGGTGAATGCGGGGTATACCACGGTACCTAGGAAAAACATCGGGCCACGCTTTGTAGAGTATACCTGGAGGGTGCTTCCATGTTCGAGTTGCACTTGCACCGGTAAGTTTCTCTAGTGTTGGTTGTTGTAACTGTCCTTCCATATAATTTAGTGTTTTCCTGTCTTATTGTATAGGGACTTTTTTAGTGTGTGTTACTTTTGAGTGTTTAGACTACCTTAGAGTGTCTTTGATCTTCTCACATAGTGGAGGATCACGAGCTCCGCCGGTGATGAGAGATTCTTGGCTTGCCGCTGGTTACACTGGAGCCACTCCTGCCACCATTAAGGCGAAAGCTAGACCAACAAGGGTATTTTGAAGCGACTGGGTTACAAGCAATTGTGCCTGACCAATACATGGAGGAATCGACCATTTTGGACTTTGAAGCGCATGCTCTTGGCCCAGTTGAAATCCCAACCACTGATTTCTCGGCACCTGTCATCATACCAATTTAATTTTATGAGTGCCAGATAGTGTTGCACACAAAAATGGAAACAAATGTTGTTACTCCCTTTGGGAATTCTTCCATTCCCACTACGGTTGTCACCACATGAGATTTTTCACCTCCTAACCCACCATAATCGGTTCGAGCCACCATGGTCTTGACCACTTCTACATCGCACAGTGGTTCGATCCCGTCTTTGGCGGTGGCCACAACCCCTTTTACACCCAGTGTGACGGGCCCTCTGTTCTTATACGGGATGCCTAGTTCGGGTACAAGTCCTGTACTTTCCTAATCCACTTTATAGAATTCAGGTCAGGGGGAAGGGAGCTCTAGTGCTCCTCTGCAAGGTCACATAGGGGGCACTCCTGCTCCTTTTAATTCTTTCCCTTACAGAGGAGGTCATATCCCTCCTTCGTCCCCTTCACTCAGTGGCTCGCATCAGCAATCCGTTGGGCAACATATATACCATAGTTTATTTGGAGCGGGGAGTCAAGGACCACCTTCACATAACATGCTGGTAGGTTTGACACCATTTTCTTTGGCTGGAATGTTTGGTGATAACGCCTTCTCGTCAGCCGCTTTCCCGACTGGGGGCAATCCCAATTTTGGACAATCTATTCCTATGCAGGGTACTATTCCTGCACAGGGGGCAAACCCAAGAACTTCTTCCACATCAGGGCCTTGGAATTTTGGGCAGGGATCCGTTCTCTCATCTGGAATGTCGATCTGGGGTAATTCTTTCCACAATCAATGGAACCCTGAACAAACTACTATTCCTATCCCCATGGGACCAACATGGGGCAACCCTTCCCAGAGTCCTTCGAATATAATGCATGCCCAACCATCTATGTCCTATTTGGGAAATTAGTCGATGATGTCTCCGCATATGCAAAATCCATACGCTGGCCAGGGCCATGAATTCTACCAGAATCCGAGCTAGCAACCAAAATTTTCCTCGCAACCTAGTGCGAGTCAAACTCCAGGCCCCTTTTTCCCAGGTTATAACCATCAACCAAAATTACCTTTCCTGGTGACTTTGCACTTGCCAGATTTGACACGGTTGTTGAATGACTCAATTTGTCACAATCCGCATTGGCCTCCTATGTCGACGAAGTTGATTTTGGACATTCCAAAGTTCTAAGCCAAGCTTAACAAAGATCCAGGTCATCATGTGATTACCTTCCATTTTTGGTGCTCATCTAACTCATTAAAAGATGACTCCATACAATTGCGATTGTTTCAACGTACTCTCATTGGGAGTGCCACAAAATCGTACATTGAGCTTGATCGCTCAAGATACTCTTCCTTCGGTGAGTTGGCAATGGCTTTCCTAAACCATTTCCAGTTACCTATGAGATATGACGCTGGCATGGAGCTGCTTGCCAATTTCGAACAGACGACAACGAACCATATCTCTGATCACATCCGAGAATGGAGATGCTAGAAGAGTCTAATCAAGGTGCCAGTCCCACCAACATTCCTTCTTGAGTGGTTCCTTAAGTCTTTGGTCCCGCAATTATCCAAATACATTACAACGTCGGGTGTATTCTCTAAAGAAGACGCCATCATGCGAGCTCAACAATTTGAGCTCATCTATTCTCAGTTCGGTTTATTATACAACATCTTGCCAGATGCACCATGCTCAATACTGGATAAAACTAGATAGAGATTTGGACCACATGCCAATGGTATTGTTGGTTCAGCACACACAAATCCCGCTAAACAATTGATGAAGCAGTTACAACAGTTATCTATACAACACACAGTGGCTGGCCAAACTACTACTTTGGTTGCTCCCCCTACGCAAACGTCGGAGGAACACACAGTGCAATCGACTAACCCAAAGGCCACTCAGTAGCCTGAAGTAAAGAAAAAACAACAAAAGAAGGGTAAGAGGGATAAAAAACCTACTGATAATGATGTTGGGGACAACACTGAAAAACAGAAGGTGAGTTATCTGTGCAACTTGTGCATGGAAGACCACCCGACCCATCTTTGTCCTTGACTTGCAGGGGCCCAAAAGTTTGTGACGTAGCAATAGCAGGCTATTTTGACTAATCCATTTCAACATGGGTAAAATCTAACTCAAGCCTCTGCAAGCACCAAAGGGGGCAGCTAGGAACCTTGTCCGCCTCTGAACAACCTCGCATCCACAAATGTATATATGGTTAGGGGTGATGCTTTTATATCAGCTAAAGCGCATGACTATAATAAACCAAGTACTTCTTAGAAGGGTAAAGAAATTGAAATCCCATCTCTTCCTCTATAGATTGAGAAGACGTTGGGTGAGACAATGGCACGCATTCCCAAAGGTGCATTTGAAAAAGATTCTCATAACCCAAATGCAAGGGCCGTCCAGAACTACTCTATGGTGGAAGATTTATCACAAACCCCTTGTGCGATGTCTGCTTTGGAGGTCCTCCAAATCTTCCCTTTCCAAAGGAAATCCTTGTTAACCACTTTAGGATCTACTGATACTTGTAATCTGGGTACAATCATGCTGGATACAACTGACTTAAAACCTCATCTACCTTACCACGTAGCGTTTCAGATAGTAGTGGCCTATCCCACGAAAACTTTTACTCGGAATATCTTTCGCACAGTGGTTGATTAGGGAGACTCGACATGCGTTATGTTGTTGGCATGTTGGAAAGCCATTGGCTAGCCCGTTTTGTCTCCTTCACCTACTCTCCTCATCGCTTTCAATGATCGTTCATTCCGACCACATGGTATCGTTCCTTCTTTTCCCATGCAGTTAGGAGGGAAGACTGTGTGTGTCGAAGTAGAAGTAGTCGATGCTCCCCTCGACTATAACCTCTTGTTAGGAAGGAGTTGGACTTATGCGATGCAAGCTGTGGTTGCTAAAGGTTTTTGGGTCTTGTTGTTTCCACACAAGGGCCGGATAGTGACCATTGATCAATTGTCCTTCTCTAGACTTGACCTTGCTTTGGGGGCATCCACGGTCCCGATGATTGATAATCCTCAACCAGGTGTCATCAATGTAGGGGTTGGTTTGTGCCCATATTTGATGGGTACCTTCGATTACCCGCCCCCTCAAGGCAATATAAAATTTATTTCCAATCACCATAATGTTGAGATTTTCCAAATTTTGTCATTCTGCACGACTTACTTCGATGATCTGTGGACACTTCCTTTCCCATTGGCCACGATGGATGAGATAGGACACCTAGGCATGTCCATGCCTTTATCCGCAGCTGAAGTAGCGTACTCTTTGGTCCAACAAACTTCCACCCACACTGATCCAGCTCCTGCACAAGAGTTAGATCCACTCCTAGAGCCTGTTTGGGCTTAGGGTTCTCTCGCTCACACCGATTCATTAGACTTAGTCTTGCCCTTTTATGAAGCAATAATTGAAGCAATGACTAGTCCGAATAAACCTTGGGAAGATCTTCATCACAGATAATACTTCCTTCCAGAGTTAAGCCGAATAGAAGTGGGAGAATTCACCGTGACCATGATGGGAGAGAGGTCTTGTCCTATTAATCCCTTAACTACACACAAGGTTTATGCTGAGGGTAATATGGAAACTATCACTAAAACCTTACCGATCAATATCTCCCAAAACCCTGGCATCGTGGAGAACGTCTTCGTCGGAGCGGATTGCTCCCTCGAAGAGATTCAAATCTACACATATCTTTTCAAAGAATTCCATAAAGTTTTTGCCTGGTCTTATGATGAATTGCCAGGCATCGATCCAAGAATAGTTGAACATGAAATTACAACGTATCCTGATGCCAAGCCAGTTCAACAGAAGCTTCGTCTAGTTAATCCTAAGAAAGCAGTAGCCATTAAGGTTGAGTTTGAGAAATTGCTAAAAGTCGGGTTTATTTATCCAATCCATTTGACCCAATCAGTGTCAAACCCCGTGTCGTTCAATAAAAAACAAGGCACGATTCGTGTATGCACTGACTTCCGTGATTTGAACAAGGCATGTAACAAAAATAATTTTCCCACACCGTTCATCGACCAAATCATTGATGAATGTGCAGGTTGGAAAGCCTTTTCTTTCATGGATGGTTTTTTAGGATATAATCAAATCCAAATCAAACCTGAAGACCAGCACAAAACGACATTCATCTACCCATGGGGTACATTCGCATATCGTAAAATGCCTTTTGGTCTCAAAAATGTTGGAGCCACCTTTCAGCGGGCCATGTCTTTTTCTTTTCATGACCTTAAGCATATAGTCGAGACCTATCTAGATGATTTAGCATCATGATCTCGCAAGAGAACGGATCATCCCACACACCTCCGACTTATCTTTGAACGTTGTCGCTACTTTCAGATTCGTCTGAATCCAAACAAGTGCAACTTATGTGTAATGTCAGGACGATTGTTAGGTTTCATAGTGTCAACAACAAGGATCATGGTCGATCTTCTCAAGGTTGACGAAATAATTCAGTTGCCCCCCCCCATGTACAATCCTTCAACTTCAGAGTCTACAAGGCAAGGCGAACTTTTTACGACGCTTCGTCGCCAACTATGCCAAAATCACCAAGGTATTTATGCGCTTACTGAAGAAAGACGTTCCATTTTATTGGGATGATGCGGCTCAATGCTCTTTTGACGCATTAAAACATGCCCTCACAACTGCCCCTCTGCTCTGGCCACCTAACTATAACAAAGATTCCTTATTATATCTGGCTTCAGCAGAGTCAACCATTGGCATGCTTTTAGTTTAGGAATATGACTTGTTCATAGAATATGTGATCTATTACCTAAGCCAAGGCCTCATAGGACCGGAACTTAATTATTCTCACATTGCAAAGCTTGCATTGGCAGCAGTTCATGCTGTTCAACGGTTTCGTCATTATGTTCTGTTTCGAAAGACGATCGTCATTGCTGTCATGAATCCATTCCAGTACATGTTGACATGATGGGTAATAGGTGGAAAAATCAGTAGATGGATAGTCATCCTCCAAGAGTTTGACTTAGACTTCGTCTCAGAAAAGTCCAAAAAGTCATTGGGCTTCGCAAAACTTATTTCAGAACTTCCGGTTGAGTCAGGCAATGTTGTGCCTGAAGAATCGCCTATCCGAGGAGATATGTTTTTGATCACATCTTCAGATCCTTGGTATGTAGATATACTTATCTATCTCCAAACTTTGAAGTGCCCCACCACTGCTTCTCATGATAAGCGTCGACATATATGCCATCAGGCTAAGAATTATCTCATACTCAAAGATACATTGTATCGGAGAGGTGTAGACTGCATCCTACGTCGATGTCTCACTCATGAGGAGGCAGTTATTGTGCTTAAAAATTGCCATACCAAAGCTTGTGGTGGTCATTTGTCTGGGTTGGAAATAGCCCAAAAGATTCTATGAGCAGGTTACTTATGGCTGACACTTATCAAAGATTGTATCGAATCGGTCAAGAAGTGCCATGCGTGCCAAATCTTCTCTCGGAAGATGAGGGCACATCCTGCTCCCATGTTTCCTGTCATCACCATTGGTACCTTCACCAAGTGGGGGATTGATTACACTACTTGCAACCCTCCTTCAGCAATGGGGCACCGCTATGTCATCGTAGCTATAGACTACTTCACAAAGTGGGTCGAAGCTATGCCAACATTTAAAGATGATGGCAAGACTGCAACTCTCTTTTTATTCAATGAAATAATAGCATGGTTCGATGTCCCAAGGGAGATTTTCACTGACCATGGCAGTCAATTTCAAAACCAAATGATGACCGAGGTAACATCAAATCTTGGGTTACAGAAAGAACATTCATAACCCTATTACCCCCAAGCAAATGGGCAGGTGGAAGCCATAAACAAAACTCTTAAGACTATTTTACAATGAACTATCAACTCAGCCAAGTCAAATGTGCATTTGATGTTATACTCGGCATTATGGGCTTACCGAACATCTATTAAGACTGCAATTGGATTTTCACCTTTTCAACTCGTTTACAGGTTGGAGGCAGTCTTTCCCATCG
>JASDQU010883607.1:67915-96964 GCA_032191745.1 Picea mariana
AGGGCAAGACTAAGTCCAATGAATCGGTGTGTGCGAGAGAACCCTGAGCCCAAATAGGCTCTACAAGTGGATCTAACTCCTGTGTAGGAGCTGGATCAGTGTGGGCTAAAGTTTGTTGGACTAAAGACTATGCTACTTCAGTTGTGGATAAGGGTATGGGCATGCCCGGGTGTCCTGTCTCATCTATCGTGGTCGATGGGGAAGGAAGGGTCCACGAATCGTCGAAGTAAGTTGTGTGGAACGACGAAACTTGAAAAATCTCAACCTTATGGTGATTGGATATAAACTTGATATTTCCTTGAGGGGGTGGGTAATCGAAGGTACCCATCAAACATGGGAACAAACCAACCCCTACGTTGACAACCCCTGGTTGAGGATTATCTATCATCGGGACATTGGATGCCCCCAAAGCAGGGTCAGGTCTAGAGAAGGACAATTGATCGATGGTCACTATCCGGCCCTAGTGTGGAAACAACAAGACCCAGAAAACAATAACAACCACAACTTTCATGGCATAAGTCCAACTCCTTCCTAACAATAGGTTATAGTCGAGGGGAGCATCAACTACTTTTACTTCGACACACACGGTTTTCCGTCCTAACTGCACGGGAAAAGAAGGAATGATACCATGTGGTCGGAACAAATGACCGTCGAAAGTGGTGAGGAGAGTAGGTGATGGAGACAAAATGGGTTGGCCAATGGATTTCCAACATGCCAATGACATAACGCATGTCGAGGCTCCCTCATCAACCATCGTGCAGAAGATATTCTGAGTAAAAGTTTTCGTGGGATAAGCCACTACTATCTAAAATGATACGTGGTAAGGTAGACGAGGTTTTAAGTCGGTTGTATCTAGCATGATTGTACCCAGATTACAACTCTCGATAGATCCTAAAGCGGTTAACAAGGCTTTCCTCTAGGAAGGGAAGCTTTGGAGGACCTCCAAAGCGGTCATTGTGGAAAGGGTTTGTGATAAATCCTCCACCACAGAATAGTTCTAGGTGGCCCTTGTGTTTGGGTTATGAGAAGCTTTTTTAAATGCACCTTTGGGAATGCGTGTCATTGTTTATCCCAACGTCTTTTCAATCTGTAGAGGAAGAGATGGGAAGTTAGCTTCTTTACCCTTCTCATAAGTTCTTGGTTTACTATAGTTGTGTGCTCTAGTCGATATAAAAGAATCACCCCTAACCATATATACGTTCGTTGATGCGGGGTTGTTTAGAGGCAGACAAGGTTCCTGGCTGCCCCCTTCGGTGCTTGTAGACGCTTGAGTTAGATTTTTCCCATGCTAAAATGGATTATTCAACATAGCCTGTTGTTGCTACGTCACAAACTTTTGGGCCTCTTCAAGTTGAGGACAAAGATGGGTCGGGTGGTCTTTCGTGCACAAGTTGCATGGATACCTTGCCTTCCATTTTTCATTGTTGTCCCCACCATCATTATCGATAGGTTTTTTATCCCCCTTACCCTTCTTTCACTGTTTGTTCTTTTCTTCAGGCTGCTGGGTAGCCTTTGGGTTAGTCGATTGCACTGCATGTAGCTCCAATGTTTGGGTAGGGGGAGAAGCCAAAGTAGTAGTTTGGCTGGCCGTTGTGTGTTGTACAGATAACTGCTACAACTACTTCATCAATTGCTCAGCAGGATTTGTTTGTGCTGAACCAACAATACCATCGGCATGAGGTCCGACTCTCTGTCTATTTTTATCCAGTATTGAGCATGGCGCATCTGGCAAGATGTTGTATAATAAAATGGACTGAGAATAAATGAGCTCAAACTATTGAGATCTCATTATGGCATATTCTTCGGAGAATACTCCCGATGTTGCGACGTGTTTGGATAACTGCGGGACCAAAGACTTAAGGAACCACTCAAGTAGGAATGCTGGTGGGACTGGCACCTTGATTAGACTCTTTTAGTGTCTCCATTCTCGGATGTGATCAGAGATATGGTCCGCTATCGTCTGTTCGAAATTGGCCAGTAGCTTTGTGCCAGCATCGTATCTCACAGGTAACTAGAAATGGTTTAGGAAAGCCATTGCCAGCTCACTGAAGGAAGAGTATCTTGAGTGATCGAGCTCAATGTACCATTTTGCAGCACTCCCAATGAGAGTACATAGAAACATTCACAACTGTATGGAGTCATCTTTTAATGAGTTAGATGAGCACCAAATATGGAAGGTAGTCACATGATCACCTGGATCTTCATTAGGCTTGGCTTCGAACTTTGGAATGTCTGAAGGCAACTTCGTCGGCATAGGAGGCCAATGCGGATCGTGACAAATGGGGTCATTCAACAACCGTGTCAAATATGGCAAGTGCAAAGTCGCCAGGAAAGATAGTTTGGGTTGTTGGTGATAACCTGGGAAAAAGAGGCTTGAAGTTTGACTGGCACCAGGTTGCCAGGAAAAGTTTGGCTGCTAGACTAGATTCTGGTAGATGCCATGGCCCTGGCCAGCGTATGGATTTTGCATATGTGGAGACATCATCGGCTAATTTCCCAAATAGGACATAGATGGTTGGGCATGCATTATATTCGAAGGAATCTGGGAAGGGTTGCCCCATGTTGGTCTCGTGGGGATAAGCATAGTAGTTTGTCTGGGGTTCCATTGATTGTGGAAAGAATTACCCCAGATCGACATTCTGGACGAGAGAACGGATCCCTACACAGAATTCCAAGGTCCTGATGTGGAAGAAGTTCCTCGGTTTCCCCCCTGTGCAGGAATAATACCCTGCATAGGAATAGATTGTCCAAAACTGGGATTACCCCTAGTCGGGAAAGCGGCTGATGAGAAGGTGTTATTACCAAAAATTTCAGCCAAAAAAAATGGTGTTGAACCTATCGAGATGTTATGTGAAGGTGGTCCTTGACTCCCCGCTCCAAATAAACTATGGTATATAGGTTGTCCGGCCAACTGCTGATGCGATCCACCGAGTGAAGGGGACGAAGGAGGGATATGACCTCCTCCATAAGGGAAAGCATTAAAAGGGGCAGGAATGCCCCCTATGTGACCTTGCAGAGGAGCACTAGAGCTCCTATCCCCCAGACCTGAAGTCTGTAAAGTGGAGTAGGAAAGTACAGGACTTGTACCCGAACTAGGCATCTTGTATGAGAACGGTGGGCCTATCGCACTTGGTGTGAAAGTGGTTGTGGTCGCCGCCAAATATGGGATCAGACCACTGTGCGATGTAGAAGTGGTCTAGACCATGTTGGCTCAGACTGATGATGGTGGGTTAGGAGGTGAAAACTCTCCTGTGGTGACAACCGTAGTGGGAATGGAAGAATTCCCAAAGGGAGTAACAACATTTGTTTCCATTGCTGTGTGCAACACTGTCTGGCGCTTGTAAAATTGAATTGGTACGATGAAAGGTGCCAAGAAATCAGTGGTTGGGGTTTCAACTGGGCCAAGAGCATGTGCTTCAAGGTCCAAAACGGTCAATTCCTTTGGGTGTTGGTCGGGCACAATTGCTTGTAACTCGGTCGCTTCAAAAGACCCTTATTGGTCTAGCTTTCGCCTCAATGGTGGCGGGGGTGGCTCTAGTGTAACCGGCGGCAGGCCAAGAAGCCTTCGTGACTGCCAAAGATCATGATCCTCCACTGTGTGAGAAGATCAAAGACAATATAAGGTAGTCTAAACGCTCAAAAGTAAGACACACTAAAAAAGTCCCTAGACAATAAGACAGGTAAACACTAAATTAATTGGAAGAACAGTGACAACAACCAACACTAGATCAACTTGCTGGTGCAAGTGCAACTCGAACATGGAAAAACCCTTTGGGTATAATCTACAAAGCATGGCCCAATGTCTATCCTAGGTACTACGGTATACCCCCGCAGTCACCTGTGTATGTCCCTAAAATAGATAGGCAACTAGGTTGCCAACACGCAAACAGTCACCAGGCGGGTACAGTCGAAAGTCGAGTAGACCACAATGAGCAGGGTATCGAGCCCGAAACCTGTCAAGGGTATCTAAAGCAAGTGGTCGAAAAGACAACTGAGGACCTTGAACAGATTTGAGACCCACGAAGCCCCATGGCAAATGCAATCAACGGAATCCCAAAACAAGCCCTCTATATGTGTTCTCCACTACGATTGGTCCAGCTTTGGAGGGGTTATCTCCGCTACCTTTTTGCACGCGACCTTGTGTTCAGCCCCTGTGTTAGAGGGGGCTTATGGATAACTTTCACAACACTGGACTTAGACACTCCCTAACTCAGACTCCAATGTTTGATTTTAAAATGGCCTTGAAGAGTTTCCTCTCAAACCTAATCCAAGGCCTTAATCCTGAACTAGTTGGTGAACCCTACAAACATAAAAGTCTAGTACATTTTAAATTTAGCGTTAATTTTATGGCTTTGTCTTATGTCAAGGGGTATGAAAGTGAAACTGATGATGTGTAAAATATGAAAGCAAAAAATGAATAAAAAAGCTGGAAACAAAACTTTTACTTAATGCAAAATTTCAACAACTTTTCAAAATAAATATTTTTTTAATTTTCTAAGATTTTGGATAGCAATCTCAAAAGAAATTTCACTTGACTACAAACTAATTATGATCTAAGTAAACTACAAAAACTTATGAAATAAATGACTTTTCCCTGGCTAATAATGCAGAAACACACTCTTCAACCAAACAAGAAAGTGAAAGAGATTTTTTATTTATTTATTTTTATTTAAATGCTTGATAAAGAAAAAAAGGAAAAATACCAACAAGTAAAAACCAAGAAAAACAATTCTGGCCTAATCGTAGATCACAAAGAATCAGGTCAAAAATCACACACTAGCAATTTTTAAAAAACTGACTCTCACACTTGTCTAAAAACCCTAAAAAATTCTTTTTTATGACAACTTTTAAATGAGAAAAAGCAAGCTAAAGGTAAGATTAATCCTAAGCTACTGACTACTAAGACAAAGATTCAAACACCTGAGAGGTATAATTCTCATCAAGGGAAAGGATGACTGCCTTACCCTTAACAAAAAGTATTCTGCACAAGCCCGCTCCTGTTAATCTAACAACAAGCGTGCGAACGTGAGCTGTATAGAGACAGAGGACGTGTACACGTGGGCTGACCTTGTATAGGCTGCGTGTATCTCTAAACTCTGAAAAAAAATGAAAACAGACAACCCAAAACTAGGAAGAGACCACTGATATTGATAACCAGGATCTCTTGAAGGCTTGGACACTCTTTTTAACAGAAAAAACAAATAATGTAAGGAAAAATGATAAAGCAAAAACAATATGAGATAAGACTACTAACAACCAAGACTCAGATAGAATGCCAGAAAACCCCTGAGAATGTCTGATTCTGACAGGGAAGAGGATGACTGCCTCCAAAATTTTTTGGACTCTACACGCTACTGCTACCTCTTTAGCTAGCATTCGCACGCGGGCTGTAAGAGAGTAGGGCGTGGGTACATGCATGCAGACCTTATGCAGGCTGTGTGTACCTCTGTGGGTCCCGACAAACACAAACAAGCAAATTAGAGAAAGCTGGTATGGAAAACCAGACTCTCTGCTAGCCCAGACCTTGCAGAAACTAAAAAGAAACAGGCAAGAAAAACCAGTCTTTTAAACTACCCAAAAACACATAAAATTGCTAAGAACGCTAGAGAGATTACCAGAACATGGATGCCCTAGGTAGATCCTAGTTGCATTATGGTATTCATGCTGTCTATGAAACACTGTAGGCTCAGGAGTCCTTGTAGGTTTTCCTGAATACGAGTTTGAGCCTCATTTGCATGATTCTTCTTCGCGCTTGACCTCACCCTCGGGACTCCCAAAAAATAACGGGTCTTCTTTTAAGCCCTTTTCAAACCCTCTAAACATGAAAATATTGCCGAGCGATCTTGTGGCCTTTCACGCTCGTTAAACTGAAATTTGAAGTCACGTCTGTCCGGCGGTAGTTTACCCCTTTTTCGGTCTGGACAGTCAACTATACAAACAAAGGTATACTCTATGGAACTTCAGCTCTATAGAAGAGTACTCTCAGGTATAATTTTATCCCTTTTTTCAGCCTGAGGGACTAAACTTACAAAGAAGAAACCCCCACGGAGTCCATAGTTAAGCTCTTTTCAGACTCCCTAAAATTGAAAAGATCGTCGAGTGACATTATTCTTTCACACTCGTTAAACTGGTCCAGAAGAAAATTCTTGACGGAGTCCATAGTTAATCTTTTTTCAGACTCCTTAAAAATGAAAAAAAAAGCCGAGTGATCTTGTCCTAGTCACACTCATTAAAATGGTTTTGAATAGACGTCTTGTCGGTGCTAGTTTACCCCTTTTTCGAACCAACTAGACTATCTTCGAAAAAGGTACCCTAATGGAGTCTCCTTTTTTGTTTTTTCAGACTCTCTAAATATGAAAAATCACTGAGATTACCTTCTCTGGGCTCGCTAAACTTACATTGAAGGACATTACCATTGTGTGTTTTGTTAACCGCGTTTTCATATCTTATATGCCAGCCTTGTAACAGTTTTCTTCTACATCTTAACACCTTTGGCCCCTGGAGGATTTTTCTCGAGTATCATTATACTAGAACATCAGTCTTGTCCATGTGCCTTGAACTTGCTTGTTTGCAATCCTCATTCCTCCATTGTAACGTAACATTCCTTTATTATTTTTCCCAAAATTATTGAAAAAGACAAAAAAATCAAATATACCCCAAAAAGAGGAAGGGAAAAGTGTTTTCTTTAATGGTAGCATAATGAGTTGCCCTTAGATAAAGCACATCTATCTATTTGTTCATCAAACTATGGGATGTAGTACGACCTTAGGAGGCTATTCTCGCTATATCGAGTTGTGTCCTCCACCATTTGGTTATCCTTCCAAACATATGGAGAGTTTGCGTTGCCTCTTGCTTTGTAGACTTATGATTAATGCCATGCTGCCTGAGTCTCATCATGTGTCGTGCTATTGTCCAAGGGAAGTTTGTCACCAAGCCTGAGTTGGCCCCTTTGCAATTTGTCTCTTGCCCTCATACCCGACCATCCTAAATGTCCAATCAAGTCCTTGTTCAAAATCACTGAAGCCTTCAGTCTGATCATCAATATTATCTAGTCCATGACCGACGAGCCGTCGAAGACCTCTAGGCAGTGCATTCGTACACTCATATTACACTCCTACCCTAGTTTTGAATATTTTGAAGTTTTTGCTCGAGCTCTGAAGATCTCATCTCCATCCATCAGGCCATACCAACTTCTAGAAGATCGATACTCTATATGTATATCTTTTTGATTTCGAGATGTAGCTCCACTATGTATTGTTTGCGGCTACTCTTTATATAGTTATATGACATGGATCTACAGTGTATTTGATTGGTATCCATGATTCTATTTTATTCTGAGCATGGGTATGCCCGCCTCAGTGAGAAATTTGTTATTTTTGCAGACGACACCTCCGGGTTCCTGATCCTTGGGCTCAATTGTTTGGCACATCAATAAATATTGGTAATGTATTTCGGCCATCAGATGCTCTTTTGACCTCACACATTAGGGGGCATCTGTTATAACCCTAAATTGCACCATACATGCTTACCTGGCATCAGGCCATCTCATATCCCTTCTTTGCCAAAGCATTGTTGAACAACTCTTTAAAAATCCTCTTTTATAAAGGCCCATGTTCCCTACTCTGTTACCGCACACGTGTACACGCTAGCTGACCTCAAACAGCCCGTGTGGACCCAAAAAAGCACAAAAAAAGGAAAGTTTCCGATGGAAAACATAGCTCTGGGTGAGTTAACTGAAACTCCCGGCCATGCATGGCCGAGGGTTCGTCCAAATACCTAGCTTCTTATAACCTATAAAACAAGGGCTAGGGGTCCCATTTGGAAGAGGAAAAATATAGCAAAGAAACTCTACCCATTTGCCTATTCCCATTGTCCCAACCCTTTAGCCATCCTTATGCCAGAAGAGAGATAAAGCAAAGAAGTTGGAGGACAGTTGAAGAGGAGCCTAGGATCGGGTTCGCAGAGTAGTGGTCGGTCTCGACTTTTTGTAAGTTGAGTCATTCAAAGTAATAAATAAAATACTTTTCCCGTCCCAATTCATGAGTTATTCTTAACTTATTAAGTACATGTTTGAATTTCTAACCTGTTAGTCTATAGGTAAGATGCATGTGTAATTGTTGCTTGTCTTGTATGCAGGTCAGCGTTGGAAAGGAGAACTACGAACAAGTGGTCAAGTGCGACAAGGGATCGACATCAAACGCCTGGAAGGAGGTAGGTTGATCTAGCCATGTTTTACTGAAAAAAAATAGAATTTAAGTTTGGGGACGAAGGTAGAAGCTTGGTCATATTTGCATGCAAAGCATAACCCTTTTTGCTAGTCTGTAAGGAGATTTCCCTCACAAAAATAGGGCTGAGCATGGAAATCCCTCAGCCATAGGATTTCTATCCTGGGAAAACCATGGATCATGCTCTTGCGCAGAAGATTAAAGAAACCTATGGAGACGTCGAGAAGGGCACGTGAGGCTACAAGGTAGATTCTATCTAGAGTGGCATAGTGCGCCTCGCCTACCAATTGATCACAGGGAAGTTGGTATGAAAGAATCGACCCACCCAGGTCATGGGGTTCGTAGTTGATCTCGCAGGGAAGTGCACAGAAGGACTTCAAATGAATTGGTTGGAGTACCTCATAAACCAGCTAGAACTGGACTGCAAGGAAGCACATGACCAAGGATATGAGTTCCACTTTAGCTCATTGATCATCTTGATTGCTTTTATTGCATGGGAGATGATGGAAGGTGCGACCTTCCTATACATCGAGCCCTTTGAGCCACTGGCCACGATGTTCAGTACGTTTTGGTACTCCAGTGACATAAACAAGCAGTGGCAATCAAATGTCGTCTTCCACACCTATTACAACCAGCTGAAGACTACTATCCAGTCTGAGCCTCGTATAATGCCTAACACTCTCCATAGTTTCAGGCCCTTGATGAAATTTAGTGCAGACTGCCATTTCATCTATATCACAGCGTGCGCTGATGAACATAAACAACAACTGCAGTTGTACTACAAGTTGGCAGAGGATGACTTGGAAGAGATTAACAAGGAATGGTCGGTGGGCCTCCTTGTTCCACCAAAACCCATGGAGATATGTGATATTGATAGCCCCAAAGCAATGCATGATAACCCTGGACCTAGCAAGACAAAGAAGACCGAAGAGGTCCATGATTTAGACAGCGCATCCGTGAAGACCGCTTCCATATCAACAGAGAAAGAAGGATATGGCAGAGAGATAGATGGAACAAAAGTGGAACAAAAGAAAGGAGAATTTACACTGCCTAGAGATGAGGAGGACCCCTCTAAGAAAAGGAAGGTTTCCCCTCTGAAACCTTCCTTAAGGAATAAATCAAAAGCAACTAGGACCAAATTTGAGACCACCCTCACTTAAGACAACTTCGACTTCATCGTCACAACACTAAGCGATGCTTCAATGAAGATAGAAGAGAAGCAAGAAGCTCAGCAGGAGGAGGTTTTCAGTCGGATTAAGGACGAGCTCCAAGGGGTGCAGCAGGAAATACAGTCCCGCCGCGCAGTTTCCACTGTGTCTCTGTTAGTAGGGAACATCAGAACTAAGTGATGAGCCAACACAACTACACCACATTGCTAATACAGTCGAAGCTCACCTTCAAAGAGCTCAAGAAGAGACAACACAAGCCACCTAGGATTTAGCGCAAGTACAAGAAGACCTAGAGGAGCAATGCAGTGCTGCAAGACAGGAAAAGTTGGCTCTGCAAGCAAAGTGGGATGAAAAAAAGTACAGTTACAGCAAAGCAAGGAGCAGTTTCTCACCAAGAAACTCGAAGTTAAGGAAATGGTTCACAGAGAAGTTTTCTTTGTGACAGTCATCGAATTAAAGGTTGAAGAAAGAGTCCCACAGCAGGTGGCACAACTCAAAGAAGTAATCTAGCAGCTCCAACAATGCATAACAAACTTGGAGCTCTGCATTGTTCTCGAGACTCCTCAAGATGTAAGAGACCTAAGGGAAGCAACCTCCCCCAACGCAGTTGACATATTAAAATCTCTTTCCTCGAAGTGCAAGTAGCTGAGTAACTAAAGTGCCCAGACATACAAGAGCCTCACTGAGAACCTAGAGTTACAGACACTAGAGTCGTAGCTCCAGGCAGCGAAGCAACATGCAGATACACTATAGGCGCATTTGAAGGCCATGTCAACTGTAGAACGAATGAATAGGTCTCATGAACAACGCACAGCTCAGCAGAAGATCCATATTCTTCAAATAAAAGTGATGGAAGTCACTCAACGGATTCAACTTGTGCAAGATAAGGCATGCCAATTGTTTACATATGTGGAGAGACAAGGATCATAATTAGAACAAGTTGTCACCGCAACAGAACAACGCCTAGAAGGGCCAGTGAATGACATAGTAATACAAGAGTACATTGAACAAGAGGCCACAACAAACCAGCAAGTCAAAGTAGCTTGGGCCAAGCTTGAGGCATTCGAAGCTGAACTGATCAGGCCAGAGTAACCAGGGATGAGTCACAGGTGAGTGTTGGGGACCTTTTGGCCCTTGATCAAGATTTGGGAGTTTCTTGGTCATGTTGACCTGCTTTGAGACTTTGACAGCCTGTCGAAGGAGGAGCGCAAGACAAAGCGGAGATCACGAGATCTCGACCCCATTTTGGGTCCCTTTTTGGGTTTTTGGGAATATGTAATGGGAATGGGATGTCGGCCCATGGGTTTCCCATGTTTAGGCCTATTTTGTATGTATAAATGGAAGGATAGGCAATGTAAGTTGGTAGAAGTTGAGAGAATAGTGCATCTATGTGATGTGAATGCATGCTAAGTGTGAGTAGAGTCTGAAAGTGCTTTTTGCATGACTGTAAGAGACTTGCAGAGCTAAGTGCAGATCCTTGTAGCGGATTGTGGAGAGCTTAGTGCTTTAGCGCAAGGAAGAAGGATCTAGCGAGATGCGTAGATCTTCTGTCCTATGTGGAGTAAGGGTTTTGATGGCTTTGTGCTTATAACTGATTAACTGAAGACAATAAAGAAGAAGAGTTGGTGGACATATCCCCAAGGTGGGGATGAACCATGTAAACACCGTGTTATGTGCTTTGTGCTTTGTCTTGATGTATTCATATGTTATATGCTAAGTGCTCTTATATGTTTAGATAGATCTGCTTATGCTTAGTTCTAACGATAGGTAGAATGATAAATCTAATATACATGGATATGCTCAGTGCTTGATCTACCAGATTTGACCTATTTACTTATGATAAGTGCTTGAATACATTAGATCAGTGTTAATGCTGTGAAGTTCTGTCTTATAAGCAAAGTGGTTATTGATTGTATATTGAGGAACTGATGCTGCTAAGTGCTTTATTAATTAGTACAATCACAGATCCATGTCCCAGCTAAGCATGTAGACACTTGAGTCCTGCAACCACCCCTGCCTCTACCTTGGGTGAGACTTCATCTGCTTCGCAGGTGTTACTGAAAGGGCCAATATTTAGGGTTTTGTTGGTGTGTTGTTGTAGCGTTGAACCCTGGGCCTGCCTCTGTGCCAACAAAAAGTAAGTGACATTATCAAAAATAAGAACAGATGGCATACCGAACCTCGTGAGTAGTTGTTACTCTATGAATTGGATTACCACCTTTTCGTTTACATGAGTCAGAGGGACGACCTCTTCCCATTTTGTGAAATAGTTCGTGGAGGTCAGTATGTATCTATGTCGTTTTCAAGAACTCAGTGTAATTTCTACTATGACATCTAACCCCCATTGCTCAAATTATCTGGAGATGGCTATAGGTTGGAGTGGGAAAACTGATCTCTTTTCCTTCCCTGCGCTCATTTGACAACTTTTACAGTTTCTAGCGTGTTTGCGAGTGTCTCTAAACAGAGTAGGCCAATAATAGATGGCTCTTAGTATCTTGTGAGTGGTGATATTCCCTGAGAAGTTTCCACCTACAGGACCATCATGGAGATCCTTCAAAACCTTGTTCGTGTCTTCTCCTTCAAGACATCTTAAAAGTACCCCATCATAATTAACATAGAAGAACACTGAATTTATGAGGCAATATTGTGTCAATTTTAGTCTAAGATCTCTCCTTTCCTTAGGGTTTAGGTTTTCTGGGAAAGTGGAATAATGTAGGAGATAAGTTAGTTTCCCATAACAAGACTCCTACCCTAGGGAGACATATGAAGCTTCAATACACCATAACGCCAATTCATTCTCCCACCCGGGGTCTTCATTTACGTGGTCCTGGGCTTCAACTGTCAGTTTACATAATCCTTGTCCCTTAACTAGTTTTCTAGGTTTTATGTCTAGATCAAATTCTTGGACCACTGCCATCCAGTTTCCTCTTCTTTCCCCCATCTCCTATTGAGTGAATAGGGATCAAACTGCGGGATGAGGCACAATGAGTTTGGTATGTTTTTTTAAGATGTAAGATCTGAAATGTTTTACTGCCTTGTACATTACATAAGCATGTTTGTCTATAGAAGGGTAATTTAGTTTGGCCCCTTGGAGATTAGTGGTCATAAAAGAGACCAATGCCTCATTGTTTTCATCATCCTTCTGAGTCAATACTACATCTAACGATTGGTCAAAGTAAAAAGCGTAGAGGAAAAAATATTTTCTAAAGTCGGGACTTCGTAACACTGCAGCTTGAGATATTGTAGTCTTAATATTGTTAAAATCACTTTTTCGTTCATCATCCCACTTAAATTCAACATATTTGCGCTTCATTTTTTGTAAGGGTTTGATAGTTTTGGTGAAATCTAGGGTGAATTTCCTCACAAAATTGATTTTCCCAAAGAAGGAGTGCATAGCCTTTTTGTTGTGGGGTAATGGAAGCTGGGCTATTGCCCTAATGTGTTGTGGGTCTATGTGAATTCTTGCTTGAGATATAATATGAACTAGTAGTTTCCTTCCTCGACAACAAAGATATAATTTTTATTAGGGTTTAAACATATATCGTATTTCATACAACTCTATAAAATATGGTTTAGGTGTTGGATGTGATCTTCCTTGTTTCTTGAACACATAGTCACGTCATCCAAATAAATTACTACACATTTGTTGATTAGTCCCCAAAAATCCACGTCCATGGCCTTTTTTAAGGTATCCCCTGCATTGATTAACCCAAAGGGCATGCACTTATAAGAAAAGGTTCCCCATTTGGTACGGAAGGTAGTTTTCAATCAATCTTCCTCTGAAACTAGAACTTGGTTATAACCTAAAAAGTCGTCCAGCAGAGAAAAAACCTCAGAACCAGACATGGTCTGCAAGAGTTTCTTCATCGGTCCGACTGGGTAATTGTCCTTTTCGGATGCTCTGTTGAGGTTTCTGAAACACACACACAGGCGGATCTCCCCATAATTTTTCCTGATCAGAACCAAATTTGTTACCCAGGCAGAGTGTCTAACCTGAAAGATAATTTAAGCATCTAGTAATTTATTTAACTCCTGACACATGAGGGGTTCTAGAGATGGGTGGTGTTGGAGATGCCTTTGTTTTTTCTAGCCCATCTCAAATTTCATGTCTTAATGCTCCAAATCAAAAGATGGTTTTTGCATCCTTCGTCTGTGGTTTCAAAATCTCTGAAGTCGTATCATGCAAACAGTGACGACTATCATATTATCGAGGCGAGTTCTACTTTCCAACAAAAATCTTTTCCCCCTTTTGTTATACCTCAGGATTTTGCGTGTTGGATTCTATAGATCACGTAGCTCATAAGTCCCGAGTAACGAAACAACGAAATCGCTTTAAAATTTCACCCAGGGCAGTAACGGGAGTAAATTTTTCCTAAATCATGATTAAACGTCATCGGGTTTTTGCACCTCGGCGTTCACCAAATCCAAAAATTTATTGTCATATCCCCAATAGCCGAGACCATGAAGTCCTTATTTTAGGAACCCGTGTCAAGGTTAAAAGTAAAATCTAAACCATGGTAACCTTCTATCGGCAATTCGCCACTCAGCATTTTCTTTTTTAAAAGTTACACTATCTAAGCCCCGACTCGCGAAATCACAATAAGGATATGAACATAATTAATTAATCACTTAATCCGAGTTTATCTTCCCTTTCAATTAAGTTGTATTATCGCGATCTCGCGGTTTCGTAGCTCGGCATGCAAACTTCCCGAAAACTTACCTTTGAAGCTCTGAGTCGTGATATGGCGAATATAAGTAATTACAAAGTCAATTAAGCACCTAATCACAATTGTGGTTTTGCTAACCAAAATCGATCATCGCAAATTTGGAGGTTAGAGGTTCAAAGAGTTAAATAAAAAATTCCGATACAACGAGTACCGAAAAATAAATTAACAATGGTAAAACCGAATAAATTAAGCTAAATCAATATATCCCGTATTTTGATGCTTGCATGTTTTACGAGGTAGCCTTATTCCTTCCATGCACCAACTGACATTTCAAAATGCCAAAATTTATGGCATTAATTAGGAAATAGGGCAAATCGATGAATAAAGATCGTATTTTTATGGCAAAATTTATTTCTAAACATGATTTGACAGACCTGTTTTGAAAGGTACCGAGTTTTCGAATATATATAAAAGCTGTGGTTCATTATAACAAATGCATTTTCATATTACATAGAGCACATTTTCTCAGTGAGTTAACTTCTGTATGTATACGTATTTTTATCACAGAAGAGCTAAAGCTGAATCTCCAGGCATGGCACCGCGAAAAGCATCCAAGGCTAATGTAGATGTTTCGGGACAAGGTTCGGACAATGTCGTTGATACTTCACCTTGAAGTATCGACTCGGTCCCGAATTGGTCATTTGTTTCTGATGTTCTGTAGGCCGAATTGGTGGATTATTCCGATGACTCCAGCAACAATGAAAAATATGACATAACTACCAAGTATAAGATCGTCATTCAATCCAGAATGCATAAAGTAGCAGCCAAGCCACGATTTCTTCCATATTATGACATGGTTCGATGGGCATTAGACCATGTGGACATACCAACCAGAACCATCATGAATGAGCAGAAGGTCACCATCAGGACTTTCAGGCCTGAACATTTGCAAGCCATGTATAAGCTGCCCACAACGTCCGACTATACATATGGCGCCGAATTCTTGGATGAGTTCAAACAGAAGGAATGTGTACAGTATGATAAAACCATGTCCAGCTTAATAAAAGATTGGGTTTCGTACACTGCGAAGTTCAGGGCTGATAGCCACGACATATATTCAATAGCTTCCTTAGAACTGCAGTACAAGTATGTAGCTATGATGACATGCAGGTTATACGGGAGAGAGGACACCTCACATTTTTTTCTTCCATGGGTGCCTCTAATGTTTTGAGTCACCCAAGGCAGTTCCTTCAACTGGGCGAAAATGTTGTCCGATAGCTTGACCAGTCAGGTCACATAGTATCGGGTGCAGAAAGAGAGCGGAAAGGCGTCTTCATTTTTCATGTCTGCATACATTATGGACGCCATGTGTTTTTTAACACCATTTCCCTTAATGAGTTGGAGTTGGACCCCAGCAGAAGACGAGCCTATCCACGTTTATCATGATAAATTGTGGGAAAACAAAGTGGCAAATTTCGTATATGAAATCTTCAACTGGGTGATGGTGCCCCTGCATGTCACTATTTTCGGTCACTCGCCACCTAGGATCTCGGACAGTATAGTGACAAATCTGAGCAGCATAGCCGACTGGTATGTAGAAGCCGAATTTTCATATCTCAGAGATTTCGGGGCTTCTGTTCGCCCACATGCATTGCCATTGTTCATTCCCGACAAGTTGGCATGTCGTGAGGTTGCTAGACAAACAGTAATTGGTGGTATAAGCAAGGAGCTTAAGGGATACTCAAAGAAGGTATGGCCACCTTTTCCGGTTCATTTAAATTCATATTCTTTATTAGATTTTGGGCATGCCAAAGCTGAGGCAGCAGCCCTGGAAGACCTAAATTTGGTCCTCATTGAATACAAGAAGCATGATCTGCAAAGGGTTGTGAGCAATCATTTGGCCATTTGTGGGCTCAAGAGATTTGAGCACGAGAATTCACCCTCGGATGACATTTTCCGAGCTGCAAGGTCCTATGCCGAGATTCTAGCTCAGATAAAAACCTTGGCACCCGAGGAGAGAGCCGATGTTCTGAAGTTCCAAGAACATCGACACAGTTGTCTTCCCATAGTGTTGCGGGGTGAGAGTCCAAGTACGACGGAGGTGAAACAAAAAGATGAGGAAGGCTCTAAGGATGCAACTCCCGATCGGGAAAAACACTAGGACGAGGGTGAGCAAACTAAGAATTTGAAAGCAGAGATTAAGACTCCCGACCCGCAGGAAGAAGCAGAGTCTGGTTACTACTCTGGGAAAATCAGCGAAGCAGATCAGAGAACCTATCACATCAGTTACTCCCTTGCAGTCAACTCAGGGAAATATTGATGCAGGGTGGATCTTCAATGAAGAGTTGAGGCCTATAAGGGTAGAAGAGCTCCCTCTGAATGAGTTCTTCTTCGATAAGAAGAGAAAGGAAGTCGTAAAGAGGGAATTCTATCAGGAAGGAGAGTCAACAGCCAAGAAATACAAAGTCATAACTGATGGGAAGGACAAGAAGAATGAACAATTCACGACTGAAATAGCAGGGACATTAGGAGCATATGCCTCAGCGAATCAATTTTCAGTCGAGCTTTTGAAAAACCAGCTTAAACGAAAAAATCGCCTCATCAAGACCCTTGAAGCCAGACTAGCCACAACAACAGAGACTACCAAAGACCAGGCGAGCATAGGAATAGAGCAGGCCAGGTTGGCCGATAAAAACGAGATAGAGCTACTCAAGACTAAGCGCGAGCAAGCACAACTGGTGGTCCGAGATGGTCAGATGCAAGCGAGCCAGCAAAAGGATTTGATCGAACAGCTACAGGCTATGGTGGAGATCATCGAAAGCAAAGTGATAAATATCGGGATGTTCCAATCCCAGGCGATGGAGATTCGGAGTAGAGTCTTTGCGGCCCAACGAAATTTACTCACCAAGGTAGAAGCGATCTAGGACAACTTTTTGCTAGTCAACCAAGTTTCGGAGAACTTATCTGCTAGAGAAAGGGAAGCTGGAGTAGCACGGGTCGCCTTCCAAGAGGCTATAATATCCACAAACAACAGGGATTTGGGAAGTACTCCCAGGTTCACCATTTCGGAGTAGACTAGAGGAAACATTCTATTAAAAGAATGGGAGCACATCATCGCAGAAGGCAAGCTGCAAGCCAAAAAGGTAACGAATTCCTTAGAAGAGGCCTTTAGTTCTATAGATGGAAATCTGCTAGGCATTGATAGCGGGGGTAATGCCGAGGCATTGATTCAAATGAATATGGAAAAAATCTCGCTTGATCTAAAGTAAAAAGAGGAAAGAGATTCTGCCGAGATCTCCCAAGTGACTATGGCGGACATAGTCCAAATAGACAAATGTATCATTAAACCAAGTGCGCAATTATGTGCTATCAACATCATAGACAGATAGATGGAAGACAGGCTACCACAATTAGCCTGAGACTGTTACTCTTTTGAAGCCAACAGTCAAGCAGAACCATTGAGGCTGATATCTCAGCTGGGTGAAAGACGTGTCACATGTACCGAGCATGCGTGAGGACAAACGTCTGGCACCAAGTGAAGATAGAGAAGAAGAAATGGAGCGATTTCTCTCCTCCCTATCATAACCAAAATTTTTGTAACGATTGAGATTCTATCTTATTGTAAAACTGTATAAATATACCATAGAAAGAAAGAAAAAAGGGGGGCTGGACCTTTTTGTGTTGATTGTAACAGAGTTTTTACACTTTGAGAGTTAATACAAAGAAAATCTGAAGATTCTCAATTACGTCGCGACTGTGTTATGAGTTTGTTTTCTTGTATCTCATTTTTCATTTCATTTCATATTCTTATCTGATGAATGCTTCGCTATAATTTAGTACAACCTCTACTATAGCGAATGAATTTTGGTTTTCTGTAATTGTTTACTGTTTTTCCTTTGTACCATCTATCAGAAGGTGTAAGACCAGTCAACACTTTCAGAATTCTATATATATTTTATGCTTCATCGGGTTATTTCCTTACAGTTTTCCTCTTCTGTTTGTACGTGAGATTCTCCCTTGATAGGAGCCCTATTCAATAGACAGCTAAATGTTTTTCTCCCACCTCATACATTTTATTAAGATATAATTCAGTTACGGGAAAGAGCCTTTGATTTGCACCCCTATTTTATTCCTGAAATTGTAAACTCTCTTTTATTACGATCGAATTGAGACAACACTTAATTTCCCTCTGAAGTTTTCTTATTTTTACTGTTCCTCCATGACTGTCCCTGTACCAACACAACCCAATATCGAACCCGAATTATCAAATCAAACACACATTGCCTTAAACCTTTTCGATACTATTCTCAAAACAGTTACTACCCGGGTTGAACTCGAACGTTCATGGGCAGTGATCGAACATGATATAACCGTCCAGGAACAGTTGGAAGCTAGACAATGCCAACGCATAAATCTTCCCTAGTTTCCGTTGCCAAAGGTTGACATTTCTCTCTTCCCTACCCTTTACCCACTTTCGGATGCCTAGACACTGTACTTCTAAGCCTTAAGTATAGACTCTGGAACAACATCTTTCTAGCGCCATTGCCGGGGACCGAAGTTACGAAATCTTTTTCCCTAGGAAAATGACATTTTTTTTTCGTTGAAAGTGTTACCCTTTGATAGTGAACAAATAGTACACACCTTTTTTAAGGCTTTCTAATATTTCACTTGGTGACTCCACGAATAATAAGTTGGCATCCAGTCGAAGGAATACCAGAAAAAACCCGGATGGTAAGCAAATTACACCCGTTAATGATCCTGAGAAGATTCTAAAGGCGAGGGGCTCTCTTAAGCCAACCGCTGCAGTTTACAAACTTAAAACCCCACAACTGAAGACTCATAGTTCTTATGAACCCTACTCTTCACTCAGTCCTCTCTCTAACACTAAAGATTTGATGTCAAACTACTTCGAGGATAGGAGTGAGATTCATCCGATAATCCCCTTAGTACACAAAGAAAAGGACCCTCTTGAAGGTTCGTCGACAGTTGACATACCATCTTTCCTTCGGTTAAATTTTCTGACCCCACCTCTTTCTGAAGAGTGTGTTACAGATTCAGTTTCCACACCCGTCGGTTCTCCTGATTTCGTCTCTTACAAATTTGAGGAACTAAGTCCTCGCTTTCCTTATCATTCTTCGTCGGATTTTCCGGTTCACGAGGAAAATAAAGATTCACTTTTAATTTTCCAAAACCCCCTTTACGACTTTCCACTAATAATGATGGAAGCTATCGGAGGAGAAGGTGGAGGGTTTATAGGAGGAGGAGGGGGAGGAGCTCCTGTAGGAGGAACTGGAGGCCAAGGGCTTGCCCCCCCTCCCAGAGTGTTTGCGAAAGTTGCAGCAAGATATGCTCCCTTAGTATTGCCCGTTCCTCTGCATGACCTTCTCGAAAATTATATAAAAAAGTTGTCAAAATTCATTGGGGAAGGGGATCTAACCGCGGCCGAACACATTAATTTCTTTGATCAATTCGCAAATATCCTAGGTATCAAACATGAGAACGTATATTCGAGACTTCTTGTCCAAACCTTCGAAGGCCAGGTCTAAACTTGGTTTCGGAGCCTACCTGCAACATCTATCTTGTCTTATGATGCTTTGGAAGATGCTTTCCTCAGACAATGGGGCGAGAGAAAAGACCATCTATATTATTTAACCGAATTTGGGTATTTAAGAAAAAAAAATTTAGAAACAGTCATGGAATTTATTCAAAGATTCAACAAACTGTATAACAAAATCCCAGCCGAGGTTAAATCGTCCCAACCCGCGGCCAAAGTAACTTTCGTCGGGCCTTTTGAACCGGATGTTGCACTACTTTTGCAAGAAAGAAGGGGAGCCACCCTAAACTGAATGCAGGACGATGCGGTAGAAATTGTGTCTAATATGATGGCTTCGGGTAAGCTTAAAACTAAAGTAGAAACAGGAAACTGAGAAACTAAACACTTTAGAGAACAAGCTGGCCCGTTAGGGTCTAATAGATCCAGAGATGACAGGGTAGAAGATATGGCCAGAGTAATTAAAGAACTGTCTAATAAAATATCCAAAATGGAGCTCGAACAGGCCAAAGCTGATTCTTTCCCCAAAAAGGATTTCAAGAGGAACCCCAAACCCCTGAACCAGCAAAGACAAATAAAAAATGAAGATCAAAAATTACAAGCTCACTTAAAGAGAAAAAAATTTATAGGAGCGAACGATCTCCAAGATTTCGGAGATTCCGATAATGATGTCACAAACTTCGGTGATGACTGCACACAACCGTATCTAACTAGAGAAGATTATGAGAAATCTCTAAGCACTCAACAACCATCGAATAAGGGTGAAGAAAGTGATCATACTAACCCTTGTGAATCTCAACAAGAAACTGAGATGATAATGGATGAGATTCAACCTAAGTACAACTTAAGATCTAAGAGTAAGCCCATCTCAACTGCTCAACCTAAGAAAATCCTCTAAAGAGGTCAAACTTATGATCCTACTCTGGAATATAAATTATTACCTAACAACAAAACGAAAGTAGTAAGCACACAAGAGTCCGAAGTGGAAAAAGTTGATACCCGAGCACAAGGAACTGAAACGGCTAATAAAATTACGTCTTCAACCAGGACCATGACTAATAAAGTGGTCCAGATGAACAAATTGGAAAGGAAGGATTCAGAAGTCTCAACCAAAGAAATAGACAAGGTGAGCAGAACTTTTAGTTTTGAAAACGAGATAAATAAAATTAAGATACCAATCCCTCTGGTAGAATTAGCAAAACACCCCGTTTATCGGAAGCAGATTACCAAAGTGATGGGTGTCTCGGAGCTAGAAATCCATTTTGACGTCTTAAACCTGGAAAATGAAAAGCCTAACATCACTTTTGGCCCACATTTTGAGGGGGCCAAAGATACTATTGCTCCCTTTTATATCACTTTAAATGTATATGATCAATTGCTACATAATTGCATGTTAGACTCTGGAGCCTCCCATAACGTAATGCCTAAGATTATTATGGACAAATTGGGTCTCCAGATCACCAGACCTTATGGATACCTTTACTCTTTTGACTCAACAAGGGTTAAGTGTATGGGAATGATAAAGGACTTAGTAGTTACCCTGGCACAGGTCCCGATTAAGAGTATCCTAATGGACGTGGTTATCGCAGATATCCCCCCTAAGTATGACTTACTGTTTCTAGGTCATGGGGAGCCAATCTACGGGGTTCTCTTCAATTGGATATGATGTTCTCCACAATTCTTGTGTTTGGTGTTCAGTTTACTCAGTTGTACAGAGAAATGAGATTAGCCTATACGGTAAGTGACCCTCAAAACTCGAACAATTTCCCTATTTATATTGCGGATCAAGATTTAGGAAATTGTATCTTATCTTTGGATGATGGTTTAGATGGTTGTCCGGAGGAAAACGATATAGAGAAGAAAGAGTCAAGTTATATGACAGAGGATCTATGTAGCACCGGTGTCTAGAAAATGTATTTTGACGGTGCCTCATCTTGTGAAGGGGCTGGTGCAGGAGTGCTTTTAGTGGCTCCCGAAGGAAAGTTCGTGGTTCCTTTTTCCTACAGGCTACAGTGGGATATAGATTACACTAATAACATATGTGAATATGAAGCGTTGGTCTTAGAATTAGAGGCTACCAAAAAGCTAAAGATAAATAACTTAGAGGTATACGGAGATGCAGAGTTAATAGTCAAACAAATAAACCGATAGTACCAAGCCAAGCATCCCAGATTAAGATCATACAGGAATTGTGCCTGGGATCTCATGGAAAAAAAATTCTCGTCCATAAATGTCTACTTTATCCCGCGCGCAGAGAATTTACATGTTGATGCATTGGCTAAAGCAGCTTCAACCTTCTCTCCTCCCACAACTTTCAAATTGAAGTATCACATAGAAATCAGACACAGACCATCTATACTAGACAATATCCAGCATTGGCAGGTCTTTGAGGATGATGAACAAATGAAGAAGTTTCTTGAAGCAGTGGGTGAATTCTCTGAAACTCACAGACCAAGAAAATCAAAACGACATGATATGGATCATGCAAGAAGGGGAGGATCCTGAAGCTTTCCGAGAAAAAATTACAGATCATCGTATGCCAGTCCTCAAAAACAACTAGATTCTGAAAGGATTGATTCTTTTAGAAAGACTTTTTGATGAAAACGACATACCTGTGAAATCCACCTTACAACCCCAACCAGAAGAAGTGGAGGACTGCAATATAGGAACCAAAGAAGAATCCAGGATGGTCAAAATATCCAAGTTCCTCCCTCCCGAAGTAAAAAGTAAATATAAAGACCCAATCAGACAGTATAAGGATGTTTTCGCCTGGTCTTATGATGAGTTAAAGACATACGACACTTCCGTAATTGATCACAAGATACCTCTAAAACCTGGGGTCAAACCTTTTAGGAAAAATCTTAGACAGATCAACCCCATTTTGTTACCCGTGATCGAAAAAGAAGAAGATTTTAGACGTGAAAATAATAGTACCTCTGAGATATTCAAACTTGGTAGCAAACCTGGTCCTGGTCAGGAAAAAGAGCGGGGAAATCAGACTGTGTGTGGATTTCAGGAATCTTAATAAGTCATCTCTCAAGGACAACTATCCGCTACCCAAAATGGACCATGTGTTAGAAAAGGTAGTTGGAGCTAACTAAATGTCTATGATTGACGGGTTCTCTGGTTATAATCAAATCGCCATGAATGTACAAGATAGAGAAAAAACTGCTTTCACCACACCATGGGGTACGTTCATGTACGACAAAATTCCTTTTGTTTTGATGTATGCAGGGGCCACATTCTAGTGCACTATGGACATCGCTTTCATAGGAGAAAGGGATAAGTTCATAGTCATTTACCTTGACGATTTGACGGTTTTCTCTAAAACCGATGAAGAACACTTGATACATCTTAAATAGACTTTCGAAAAATGCCGCAGGTTTGGTCTATCTTTAAACCCAAAGAAATCACATTTCGCCATGCGGGAAGGTAAGCTTTTGGGTCATATCGTATCTAGGGATGGAATCAAGATTGATCCTAAGAGGATTGAAGCAATAGATACTATAAATATTCCCAGAAATGTAAAAGAAATTCAATCTTTCTTAGGTAAAATAAATTTTTTACAAAGATTTATCCCGAATTTCACTGAAATTGTAAAACTGATCACAGGTATGTTGAAAAAGGACAGTGAAGTAAAATGGACAACTGAGGCCAAAGCATCATTCACACATATTAAGAGAGTCATAAGCGAGGCACCTGTGTTGCCAAGCCTAGACTATCTGAAATATTTTCTTATTTTCTCATTTGCCTCCAAACACACTATCGTCGCGGTGCTCCTACAAAAGAACGAAGAAGGATTTGAACAACCGATTGCCTTTTTCAGCAAGAGCCTTAGAGATGTAGAATTGAAGTATGATATAATAGAAAAGCAGGCTTACGCCATGGTAAAAGCATTAAAGGCATTCAGAACGTATGTACTACACTCAAAGATAATTGCGTACATGGCTACTAGTTCTGTGAAAGATATATTGGTACAACTAGACAGCGATGGAAAAAGAGGGCGATGGCTCGCCAAAATCCAAGAATTTGATCTGGAAGTCAAACCGACCAAATTGATAAAAGGGCAAGGCCTGGCCAAACTCTTAGCTGAGTCAAATTTCAGAGCCCTAGATATCAATTGCCTGCAGGAAGGCGACGAAGACACGAACCTAAACGAGCTGAATGAGGAAACAGGTACAAACAAGATCAAAGAGAAGTTCATATCGTCAGGCTGGTATAGAGACATAGTGTCATACCTGCTAACTCTAAAATTCCCAAATGAGCTATCACCATCTAAAGCCAGGACTTTAAAACTCCATGCAGTTAAATATTGTATCGCTGAAAGTCGGCTATATTGGAAAGATCCACTCGGTTTCCTTCTAGTCTGTTTAGTCGAATTGAAAACTCAGCAAGTTATAGATGAATTTCATGAGGGAATTTGTGGGGGGTATCACGCTTGGAGAGCTACAACTTACAAGATTCTGAGGTTTGGGTACTATTGGCCAAAACTTTTCTCGGACGTTAATGCCAAACTGCATGCCTGCAACCCTTGTCAATTATTTGCAGGTAAACAGAAGCTATCGACACTGCCTTTAGTTCCAGTCAAATCTGAAGCCCCGTTTCAGCAATGGGGTCTAGACTTCATAGGCGAGATTAATCCCCATTCCATTTCTCAACACAAGTGGATCTTAACAGCAACATATTATTTTACTAAATGGGTGGAAGCCATTCCAACAAAAAGGGCAATAGACTCGGTGGTAATCAATTTTTTAGAAGACAATATTTTGTCTAGATTTGGGTGCCCCCGAAAGATAGTTACTGACAATGCCCAGGCCTTTAAATCTATGGCTATGATCAGCTTCTGTCAGAAGTATAACATCATTCTCGACCATTTCATAGCATATTACCCCAAGGAAATGGATTGGCCGAATCATCTAACAAGATCCTGGTAAATATAATCAAGAAAGTATTTGATGAAAATAAAAGGTCTTGGCATGTGCACTTAAAATACGCATTGTGGGCGAATCGTATAAGCACAAAAAGGTCAATCGACATTTCGCCTTTTTAGATGGTATATGGGACTGATGCCATGCTACCTATAAACCTAGCGCTCCTAGTGATGAAGTTATGGCAAAATCAAAATGAAGAACCCAATCATGTCACCAGGAGAATAAATCAGCTGATTGAGGTTCAACAGCATAGAGTCAAAGTAGATGAGAAGCTGCAGAAATACCAAGATGATATGAAGGCATTATTCGACTGCAAAGCAAAGGACAGAGATTTCCTCTCAGGTGATTTAGTGTTAAGGTGGGATGCAAGAAAGGAAGAAGCAGCAAAACATGGTAAATTTGACCACCTCTGGTATGGGCCATTCAGGGTCTCGGCTCTGGAAGGGAAAAATTCTTTCCTACTGGAAAATATAGACGGTGAAATCCTCAATGCCCCTGTCAACGGGCGTTATCTGAAGCATTATATGACGTAACAGTCACCCAAAAAAAAAATAAAAAAAATTGTATACTTATATATATACTTTGTATGCATGTACATATTTTTCATTTACCCATCGCTTTTTGACTTTCTTTTTCTTTCGTGAACTTTCGACGCTTTTCGGATAGCCCAGATAACCTTCATATTTTCCTCTTATAGGGTCCTAGCGACACACAAAATAAGAAGGAGAATTAAACCAAAAGAGGGTGTCAGAAATAAATCGGCTTAAACAGGTGATACCCAAGAAATTTGATATTGTGCAAAGAAATTGAAAAGAAAAAGTATAGATGAGATTTCCTAAAGGACTATTAGAGAAAATCAAGGTAACCTCATTCAAACTGCAATATCGGCCGATTTGATAAATGAAAGAGTTGTTTCCTTGTTTAATCAAAAGCTAAGACAAATTAAATGATTCACCCCAACTAAAAATAGTCAGCCAAGCTAGAGTACCCCCAAAGAAAGGAGCTACAAGAGTCAGTTTTGAAATTTTTTAAGCTTTGTATTCTCAGTCCGAAAGTCACTACATGTCACCCCTCTTTTATCTCTAGGTTTACCTTTTGAAAAGTCAACATCTTTTCATTTCGCATAAGAAGGGATGAGAGTTTTTGTTTCAACCTTGTGAGCTTCAAAGCAGATTGTGGAAAGAAGGCGGGTCTTCACAACTCCCCGATCCCCTGCTAAACGAAGAGATGCCTAAAGAGATCCTAACTTTCCTAGGTTTTTCAAAAACATCGGAGGATTAAGGCTTGCTCAAATAGAGTGCCCTAAGAAAGTTATTTTTCCTTTATCCCTCGAGAATCAAGGTGTTGTGAAGGTCAAGGGAAGGTTGGTTCTGAGTAATCAAAGTAAGTTGACAGACCTATGCAAAATATTACACAGATATCATCCCTGATACAAACTGATTGCCCCCATCTTCGCGCTCTAAAAAGAAAATTATAAGACAGGTGGTGAAAGGAAATTCAGAAATGATTGCCCCCACCTAGTCTAAGAGATGATGAAAGGAAATTCAGAAATGATTGCCCTCGTCTCAGCATTTAAATGCATAAATATATTTCAAAGTTAGGAAATTCAGTAAAAGGATCCAGATAACTTCAACGGGGTACTGAATAGGCTCGCTGGAAATGAAGCAATATCTGAGATATCTGTAAGGCTATTATACATGAATATCACTCTACTCTGGTAACCAATTCTTTTTAAAAACCTGATCCACATCCCAAGTTCAAGCAGGGATTCTCGATTTAAAGACATATAAACTTCTTCTTTTGATGCAAGCTGATAGCCACAAGATCTGTTGGGTCTCCTAGGACTGTTTTGATTATTTTAAGGCAGACCTGAATTTAGTAACGAGAAAGGGAAAGTCATGAAAGGGACTACAGCCAAATTTAAAAAGAATATCTGAGTTTGAAAATATTTTCAAGGTAAAAAACGAAGTCTCTTTCCCCTTCGGTACCCTGTTCTCAAGAATCTTTTCGTTTGATTGAAGCTATTGACTCCATTTACCCAATATTGGCACGTGGTCTATTGTTCTTCCCGCTTTAAAAGAAAATGAGATCCCTAGTTGGATCCTATGTTGGAGACGTCTTTGTTTTTTCTAGCCCGTCTCAAATTTCATGTCTTAATGCTCCAAATCAAAAGATGGTTTTCGTATCCTCCATCTGTGGTTTCAAAATCTCTGAAGTCATATCATGCAAACGACGATGACTATCGTACTCTCGAGGCGAGTTGTACTTTTCGGCAAAAATATTTTCCCCCTTTTGTTCTACCTCGGGATTTCGCATGTTGGATGCTATAGATCACGTAGCTTATAAGTCTCGAGTAACAAAACAATGAAATCGCTTTAAAATTTCACCCAGGGCAGTAACGGGAGTAAAGTTTTTCTAAATCATGATTAAACGTCATCGGGTTTTCACATCTTAGCCTTCACCAAATCCAAAAATTTATTGTTGTAGCCCCGATAGCCGAGACCATGAAGTCCTTATTTTAGCAACCTATGTCAAGGTTAAAAGTAAAAGCTAAACCATGGTAACCTTCTGTCGGCAATTCGCCACTTGACGTTTTCTTTTTTAAAAGTTACATTGTCTCAGCCCCGACTCATGAAATCACGATAAGGATACGAACATAATTAATTAATCACTTAATCCGACTTTATCTTCCCTTTTAATTAAGTCGTATTATCGCGATCTTGCGGTTTCGCAGCTCGGCATGCAAACTTTCCGAAAACTTACCTTCAAAGCTTCGAGTCGCGATATGGAAAATATAAGTAATTACGAAGTCAATTGAGCACCTAATCACAATTGTGGTTTTGTTAACCAAAATCGATCATCGCAAATTTAGGGGTTAGAGGTTCAAAGAGTTAAAGAAAAAATTCCGATACAACGAGTATCAAAAAATAAATTAACATTGGTAAAACCGGATAAATTAAGCTAAATCAATATATCCCGTGTTTTGATGCTTGCATGTTTTACGAGGTAGCCTTATTCCTTCCATGCGCCAACTGACATTTCAAACCGCCAAAATTTATGGCATTAATTAGGAAATAGGGCAAATCAATGAATAAAGATCGTATTTTTATGGCAAAATTTATTTCTAAACATGATTTGATAGACCTATTCTGAAAGATACCGAGTTTTCGAATATATATAAAAGCTGTGGTTCATTATAACAAATGCATTTTCATATTACGCAAAGAACATTTTCTCAATGAGTTAACTTCTGTATGTATACATATTTTTATCGCAAAAGAGATAAAGATGAATCTCCAGGCATGGCCCCGCGAAAAGCATCCAATGCCAATGTAGATGTTTCGGGACAAGGTTCGAACAATGTCGCTGATACTTTGCCTCGAGTATCGACTCGGTCCCGAATTGGTCATTCATTTCTAATGTTTTGCAGGCCGAATTGGTGGATTATTCCGATGACTCCAGCGACAATGAAAAAGATGACATAACCACTAAGTATAAGATCGTCATTCAATCCGGAATGCATAAAGTAGCAGCCATGCCACTATTTCTTCCATATTATGACATGGTTCGATGGGCATTAGACCATGTGGACATACCAACCAGAACCATCATGAATGAGCAAAAGGTCACCTTTGGGACTTTCAGGCCTGAACATTTGTAAGCCATGTATAAGCTGCCCACAACGTTCGACTATTCATATGGTGCTGAATTATTGGATGAGTTCAAACAGAAGGAATGTGTACAGTATGATAAAACCATGTATAGCTTAATAAAAGATTGGGTTTCGTATGCTGTGAACTTCATGGCTGATAGCCACGACATATATTCAATAGCTTCCTTAGAACCACAGTACAAGTATGTAGCTATGATGACATGCAGGTTATACGGGAGAGAGGACACCTCACATTTTTTTCTTCCATGGGTACCTCTAATGTTTCGGGTCGCCGAAGGCAGTTCCTTCGACTGGGCGAAAATGTTGTCCGATAGCTTGACTAGTTGGGTCACAGAGTATCGGGCGCAGAAAGAGAGTGGAAAGGCATCTTCATTTTTCATGTCTGCATACATTATGGATGCCGTGTGTTTTTAAACACCATTTCCCTTAATGAGCTGGAGTTGGACCCCAGTAGAAGATGAGCCTATCCACGTTTATCATACGAAATTGTGGGAAAACAAAGCGGTAAATTTCGTATATGAAATCTTCAACTGGGTGATGGTGCCCCTGCATGTCACTATTTTCGGTCACCCTCCACCTAGGATCTCGAACAGTATAGTGACAAATATGAGTAGCATAGCCGACTGGTATGTAGAAGCTGAATTTTCATATCTCAGAGTTTTCGGGGCTTCTGTTCCCCCGCATGTATTGCCATTGTTCATTCCCGACAAGTTGGCTTGTCATGAGGTTTCTAGAGAAACAGTAATTGGTGGTATAAGTAAGGAGATTAAGGGATACTCAAAGAAGGTATGGCCACCTTTTCTGGTTCATTTAAATTCATATTCTTTATTATA
>JASDQU010883608.1:3893-37229 GCA_032191745.1 Picea mariana
CCGACATAGAGTGATCCAACGGTTCATACTCTCTTCGATCTTAACGGCCATTGATCCATGGCTTAACACCTGATTGGTCCATGATATCTATTTAAAGATCATGGAGGGTCATTTGCTGATGATCGATTGTGAGAAACTCTCTTGTAAAATCTCTCTGTAATCTTTTTCTTTTCATTAATAATCTGCTCCAAGTGGCTGCGTTGGTTGGGGTCGTGGATGTTTCCCTGTAGGGGTTTTACCACGTGAAAACATTGGTGTGTTAATCTTTTATCTGGTTATGTGAGTGGTTACTAAAGGTGTTCGTCCTCTATTGGAATACCTGTGTTGTTGAACAAATCGCACATTAAAAGAAATAGCTAATTGTATGATCCAATCTAAGGGATTAAGTCTAAAGTATTGGGTGGAAGCCATCAACTGTGAAAATTACATAGTAAATCACACTCCCACAAAGGCTCTTAAAATATAACATCAGAAGAAGCTTGGACTAAAATTAAACCAGATGTAAGTCANATATTTGTTGGTTATTCTGAAGATGTCAAAGGTTATAGACTTCTTCAAACACATTGTAATGAAATTATTATTATAAGAGATGTTAAATTTGATGAAAATCTCTTGGCCTGCAAACCTAATTCGACGTTTGTCCCTTCTTTGGCCTGCGAGCCTAATTTGACGGTTGTGCCTTCTTCAGCCTGTGAGTCATCTTCAACATTTGTGCCTTCTTCTCTTCTAGTTTCTTCTTCAAATGATGAAAGTGAGGATGAAAATCCACCTCCTCCTGCTCACCTTCCTCCAAACGAGTCCTTTGAACCTGAACCAACACCAACTCCATCGCTTCCTAGATGGGTTTGTTCAACATGAGAAGCAGTTGGTGATCTTGTCAGTGATCCTTCATATCAACATCGGACACATTCACAATTCCAGCGAGCCTCTTCTCTATTGGCTCAAGTTTCAAAAACTCGTGATCTAGAGACATTTGTAGAAGCTTCAAGTCATTCAGATTGGGATACAACAATGAATGAAGAGTATCGTTCTTTAATGGAAAACAATACTTGCGATCTTGTACCTCTTCTAAAAGGAACAAAACTTGTCAGATGAAAATGGGTCTATAGAACTAAGTATGCATCATATGGAAGTGTTGAAACAGACAAGGCTCGGGTAGTTTCGAGAGGAATTTTTCCAAGTTGAAGGAATTGACTATAATGAAGCCTTTGCCTCTATAGCCAAAATGAATTCCATCTAACTTGTTCTTTCCCTTGCTGCCTCACATAAATGGGAGGTCCATCAAATGGATGTTAAATCTATCTTCTTGCATGGATATTTGCAAGAATAAATCTACATGGAACAACCTCCTTTCTATGTCCAGAATGACTCTATCCTTGTTTGTCACCTTAAAAAATATCTTTATGGTCTCAAGCAAGCTCCCTGAGCTTGGTATGCCAAAATGGACAACTTTCTTATTGTCACTAGATTCTCTAGTTTCCATTCTAATCCTAATGTCTATACCAATAAAGTAGGAAGCCATATCATAATCATTTTCCTTTATGTTGATGACCTTATCCTTAGTGGTAGTGACTCAAAACTTTTAAACCATGTAAAAACCAGCCTTAAGAAGAAATTTGAAATGACAGACTTAGGCTTTTTGCACTATTTCCTTGGCCTCCAAGTTTTGCAAACCAATGCAGGAATTTTTCTTTCCCAATCTAAGTATGCTTGTGACCTTCTTCGTTTATTTCACATGGACTATTGTAAACCAACCCCTTCTCCCTTCCAGTATGGAGTCAAGCTTACTTCCACCTGTACTTCTCTCGAATTTGATGCCACCATGTACCATCAGTTAGTTGGTAGCCTCTTATACTTGACTTATACCCATCCTGATCTTTCCTTTTTTGTTGGTCTTGTTACCTAGTATATGCAAACACCCCATGAAAGCCATTGGAAAGCAACTAAAAGGATACTTCGCTATGTCCGTGGTACAGTTCAGTTTGGGATACATTACAGTTCAGTGGGGAATCCTTTATTGGTTGGTTTCACTAATTTAGATTAGGTCGGTGACCCTAATGATCGGAAGTCTACTACACGTTATGTTTTCATCCTGAGTTCAGGACCTGACACTTGGGCATGTAAGAAACAATAGGCTATTTCACTTTCTTCAGCAGAAGCAGAGTACCGAGCGACGGTAAATGCAAGTCAAGAAGCCTTGTGGCTTCGACATATCCTTTCATAATTTGGATTCCAGCAGCAGCATCCGACCAGCCTTTAGTGCGGCAATCAGAGTGCCATCAATATCACCAAATACCTAGTTCAAAATCAGTGTAGAAAAAACATTGAGATACACACGCACTTCATCAAAAATCTCATTCATGATCAAGTTATTGAAGTGCTCTTTTACCCAACAGAAGATCAAGTTGTAGAAATTTTCACAAAGTCTCTTACAGAAGCGAAGTTTTTGAAAATTCGATATATGTTAGGAGTTCAGGAAGTTGTCATTAAGGGGGGATAGGCTCTAATGCCTCCTTCCTTCTCCTATTGTGTCACCATTTTAAATCTTTCAATCCTATCCCAAGTTGTTCTTAAGGGGGGATGTTAGGATATTTAGACACTTAGGAGTTAGTTAAGATTTACTTAGTCTAATGTGTCATTAGGTAAAAGTGTGTTTCTTAGTGTGATTCTTTAGTATGCATTAGTATGCATTTGTAGTTAGGAAATCTGATGGTCACAATATGTTCCCGACATAGAGTGATCCAAAGGTTCATAGTCTCCTCGATATTAACGACCATTGATCTGTGGCTTAACACCCGATTGGTCCATGATCTCTATTTAAAGAGCATGGAGGGTCCTTTTCTGATGATTGATTGTGAGAAACTCTCTTGTAAAATATCTCTATAATATTTTTCTTTTGCATTAATAAACTGCTCCAAGTGGTTGTGTTGGTTGGGGTCGTGGATGTTTCCCCATAGGGGTTTTACCTCATGAAAACATTGGTGTGTTGATCTTTGATCTGGTTATGTAAGTGGTTACTTAAGGTGTTCATCCTCTGTTGGAATACCTTTGTTGTCGAACACCCTCAACTCAGCCATTTGTTTTATAGAATTTTCCTTAGTGACACCTTAACATTTGCACATTTAATTCATTTAAAAAATAATAATTAGGAATTATCCCCCCCACACACTTGTCACTTGTTCCCTTAGTTGCAACAATAAATCCACAATTTAATTTAATTAATTGTCAATTTCCCTCACCCATCCTAAAAGCGCTCCTAAAATTACTCCTAGTTCTCCCTTTAGTCCCTTTATTTCCCATTTATGACTGACGCCTTTCTAAAATAGAGTTGAGTTAAAATAGGAATGTTCTCTAGTTAGACTAGACTCTAGATAAATTTCTATGCTTACACATTGTTTGATGCTTTATTCCTATCTTATTTTAATTTGTAATTTGGTATTTTATGCATACATGTGTATTGTATTAATTCTTTAGATTTATTTTATCTCTCTTAATCTCTTAAGTTGTTTACCTTTTTATTATTTCATCTCATTTGTAATTTAGTTTTTTTCCTCTCATTAACTTAGACTTAGGATTAGTTAAATTTGTATTTGCAAAAGCTTAGAGCACTAGGGATTATGATTAATAAATTCAGTCTTTAATTAATTAATCATTCAATTAATTAATTCTACAGTGCTCAAGATTTTACAGGTTTAACATTTGCTCAAAGTTTTATAGGCCACCTAGATTCATTGACTCACCCTTTTTTTTTAAACCATGGCGTACCCTTCAAGACACACTTCATGCACCAAGGGTGACACTCGCCTTTGGTTCAAATTGTAATTTCGTGACATGACCTTCAAGACGCACTCTGTGCTCCAAGGGTGCCACTCACCCTTTACTGGTTTTGGTAGTTGTCCAATCCTTGAAGTGAATACTCCATTTAGGCAACCTTATGAGAGACTAAGGGCCTCTAAGGAATAAGGACCCTGTCTTATTGTGTGCCCCTTAGAATCTTCATGAGCAATTGTCTCAGTCTACCCTCATAGCATCGTGAATCTCTCGAACTAGGTAATCGTTAACCTACAATTCAAGCCACAATGGGAGTGCTAGTAGGTTGTGACAGGAATGTTGCCACATCTCTCCCTCAATATCTGGTTTTTGCACATGGCCCCTTTACTCCTTATGTGAGTCAGATTAGCAACCAATCGTTAGCCTGCATCCCTCAATGAAACACTGTCAATGATCCATAAAAAACATCATAATATACCCGATCATATGTCACATATGCATAAATGAAATACCCAAACCATTACAATTCACTCTCTGACTCAATCTGAAGTCCAAGGAGGTCCATTGATGCCATCGGCATCCTCACTCTATCAAGTTTCCTGCACATTCAGGGGAAACTCGTCAATAGAATCTGTCAATACATATATATCAAATACCATAACATCATAATCCATCAACATCATCATAAGAATCCATAAGCGAAACAAACAACATATACTAAAACCGGATCACTTGCACACAAGTCTCCTCAAAGAATAAGTCAATAACATGTGCTCGCAAGAGCGGGATGTTACACCATTTTCAATCACTTGAAGTGATTTCTTTAGTCTCTTCCTTTCTTGGGCATCTCAAAAACTATTTATTTAGCTTTTTCTTGCCACTCACAAATGTCCTCAAAACTTAAAATTCTATAACTATTTTCATATTCCAAGATCGCTATGTTATATCTAGCACAGTGAGTGGAGACATCATTGTTGGATGTTTTTATTAAGTTGTTGGTTGTTGGACCTATGATAATTCTTTCTTCTTGAAGTTTTGTATTCTTTATGATATTTTTCTACTTTGAAATATATGACTTCATAGGTAGCTTCAAAGCACGGTGGGAAGATTCATTCTTTCATCTCCATTGTTGGTGCAGTGCTAACTAGCAAATAAAACTACCCAGAATGTTCCTTAAAGATCAAACACACTCTGATTTTTAAGAACTTGTGGGATGGAATTTGTGAAGGATAAATTGACAGTAGACTAACTATACGTATAGAAAAGAAGGATCTTGTCATATTAAATAACAATGACAAGAAAGCATATGTCGCGATTGTTGTGATGGTAAGTGATAATGTGATCCTCCATATTACTTCCATTAAAGACTCTTATAGTGCTTTAAATAAACTGAAGAATTTGTATGAGTCACACTTAAAATTGGAACTCATACAATTGTTGGTGAAGCTTTATCAACCAAGAGTTGAAGAATGATGATCCCATGGATTTATCTTTTGAGATCAAATACATCATGCATGACATTGATTGATCCAAATGGTTAATACACATGTCACCATGGTCAAGGACTTAAAAAGGTAAAATTTATATTATTGGAATCCATGGAATTCGATCCCATGACTGGCCTCTTCAAATGACTTAAGCACTATGAGCTAGCCACAAAGGGCAAATTACTACTTTAGAGAAAAAACCCACTTTTCATAAATTTAAACTTAAGCACCTTTTCCAGCCAAGGGAGGTGTGCCCCTTAGCACTAGGCCACATGGCCCTAATATGACCACAAATGGGGGGCATGCACCCTAACTAGGGGCTTAAGCAGGTTGTTTGCCAAATTTTTGGTTTTGACCTTATTTTAGTGGCTTTTTAGATGATTTTTAGTGATTTTTGAAGATTTTAGGCCCTCTGAAGGGGACCTGAGCCTAATTTGAGGCCAAAAAGTTGGGGGGAATTTGGATTTAAACCTCCAACTCAGAATATATATAAACCAAAGTTTTTTGACAGACCGAACAGGTTCATAAGAGGAGAGATGCTATAGAATTGTGAAGCCAAACACATTTTTTATGCAGGGAAGCCATTAAAGAGAGGAACTTTGCGGGCCAATTTTGGGAGCTTCGCTAAACCGTTTTCAGTTCCGTCAGTTTTGTTGGGTTCTTGAGGTCGAGAAGAAAAAATACAAACCATTTTGTAATCCATTTGACACTTTTCTTATGTACTTTTGAAGCGTTGAAGAGAAATAAGAAAGCCTCACCCACTGAGACAAAGGCCCGAAGACATAGGCGATCTTGCTGAACTCTGTTAACAACTTTTATATTATGGTTTGCTGATTATTTGTGCTTAATTTCAGATCTTCATTTCTTATTATGGATGCCATGTTATATCATTAATTATTCCTCTTTATTTAATTCCTAAATGGTTAATTAACTCATGCTTTAAAACTTAACCATAGTCTTAAAAGATCATTTTCGGATCAAGTGGTATCAGAGCACGTTGACGGTTGGTTTTTTAGTTTGCATGATTACTAGGAAAAAGTTGAATCATGGTGAAGGTGATATTGTTGAAGATAATCTTGAGCTTGGACCGAGAAATATGTCTTCTCAAAGTGAGAAGATGGCATTGGAAAAGGGACTTTCTCATAACGAGATAGAGTTTCAAAAGAGGTTCTTTTCCATGTCGGAGATGGTAAAGGTTTTATATGGTTATTACTTGGAACGGAAAAGACCGATTATAGGTGAATATTCAAAATCCAAAAGTGAATAAGGAGAGGATCCTCCTAAACCTCCTCCTTCCTCTCCTTCTTTTCCATCAAATTCTTCTTTTTCAAGTACAAGTTCTAAGTCCACCACAATAAAACATTCCCATAAAAATAAACATGATATGCCTTTACTTAAGCTTGATGTGAAGTTTGAATTACCCATGTATGATGTTGAATTCAATGCAGAGAAGCTTGATAATTTGGTTATATAGATGGAAGTTTATTGTAGTGTAAAACAAATCAAGAATGAGGCAACTCAAATCAAAATGGAATCTCTTAAACTTGCAGGAACAACACTCATCTGGTGGCAAAGCAAGTTGAAAAATGGCATGCAACAAGTGGGTAATGTATTTCCATAATGGAAAGGTTTGGTCTCTGCACTTAGAAAGAAATTTTATCCTTTGGGTTATAAAGAGGAGGCTTTAATTGAATGGCAAGGTCTTAAACTAAGAAAGGGACAAACAATGCAAGAATACACAGATGAATTTCATAATATGGCAATAATGTTAGACATTCCATTACATACCCAAGAAACTCTTATGAAGTATATAGGAGGTTTACCTACACACATTCATAACATTGTATTTATGTTTGGACCTACTAATGTTAATGAGGTTTCTGTTCAAGCAACATACATTGAGGTAGGGAAAATAGGAGTTGGTGTATCAGGGGATCATCTTCAAGAAAAGAGAACAAATGGAAGGGAAATGGAAAGAAAGAAAATTTAGTGACAAGAAGGGAAGAGAAACTCTCTTGCAAACATTGCAAGAAAGAAGGGCATGATGATGACCATTGTTGGCAATTGCATCCTGAGAAGAGACTGAAGTGGTTCAAAGAAAGGAAAGGGAGGCAAACAGTTGCAACAACAACATGACCAAAGGACTTGGGATCGGATTCGGTTGATGAGTCTAAAATCACAGTGGTTGGTTTGATAGGTAAACTTGGTGATGGATATGATTGTAGAGGTAAATTGTTTCACATAAGGGTCATAATGAAGCATACTAAGGTCGACACATTGATAGATAATGGATTGCAATCAAACTTGATTTCAGGAGAAGTGGTTAAACAATTGGGGTTAAACACTAAGATGCATCATAAGCCTTACTCACTTAAATGGATAAGCAACAATCATAAATTTCACATAACAAAGCAATGCACTTTAAAGTTTTCAATTTCATCAAAGTTTGTGGATGAGGTAACGTGTGATGTGGTGCCACTCAATGAATGTGGAATGGTTTTAGGAAGTCCTTATTTTTATGATCACAAAGAAATATTCTATAGGGAACATAATCAATATCACTTAATCAAATAAAGAAATAAATATGTTGTACATGCTTATCACTTAAAATAAAATCAATCTCTTCAAACAATGGAACAATTAAGGAAGGCAACTCATGCAAGCAACACACCTATAATTGTGCCAAATCAAGCAATTGATATTAAGCATGAACATGAGATGATTGTAGAATGGAATTTCAATCATACATTTCTTCAATATAACCTAATGTCATGCAATTACTACAAACATATTAGCTCATTTGCAGACATATTTCTGATTTTATCATTGCTAATGTTTTCAACATGGATGGTAGTGGCTTCAGTAAGATGTGAAAGAGTACAAGTGGCTAACAATATGATGTCAGTTGTCATGGTTTTTTTACAATTGATATTTATGAGATAGGTGTGCAGGATAGATTTTAAAGACAAAGAACAAGTGGGGTGGCCTATCCTGCACTTGATGTCTGGTTAATACCCTTTTGGAGGACCAAAAGGTCTTAGTGGGGAGGTGTGATCCAAATGGTTAATACACATGTCACCATGGTCAAGGCCTTAAAAAGTTCAAATTTATATTGTTGGACTCCATGGGATTCGATCCCATGACCTACCTCTTCAAATGACTTAAGCATTATGAGCTAGCCAGAAAGGGTGAATTACTACTTTAGAGAAAAAAAACCCTTTTCATAAATTTAAACTTAACCACCTTTTCCAGCTAAGGGAGGTGTACCCCTTAGCAATAGGCCACATGGAAATCATATGACCATAGAAGGGAGGAGGGAGGGGGGCACCCTAACTGGGGGCTTAAGAAAATGTTTTGTCAAATTTCCAATTTTGACCTTATTTTAGTGGATTTTTAGCTGATTTTTAGCGATTTTTAAGGATTTTTGGCCCTCTTAAGGGGATATGAGCCCAATCTGAGGCTGGAAAGTCGGGGGGAAGTTGTATTTCGACCCCCAACTTAGAATATATATAAGCCAAAGGTTTTTGATATTCTAAACAGGTTCATAAGAGGAGAAATGCTATAAAATTGTGAAGCCAAAGACATTTTTTATGCAGGGAAGCCATTGAGGAGAGGAACTTTGTAGGACAATTATGGGAGCTTTGCTCAACCATTTTCAATGCCATCAGTTTTGTTGGGTTATTGAGGTCGAGAAGAACACATCTAGAATAGTTTGTAATCCATTTGACACTTTTCTGATGTACTTTTGAAGTATTGATGATAAATAAGAAAGCCTCACCCACTAAGACAAAGGCCCGGAGACGTAGGTGATCCTGCCAAACTCTATTAACAACTTTGATGTTATGGTTTTATGATTCTTTGTTATTACTTTCATATCTTCATTTCTTATTATGGCTTCCATGTTATATCATTAATTCTTCCTCTTTCTTCAATTCCTAAATGGTTAATGAACTCATGCTTTAAAACTTAACCATAGTCTTAAAAGATCATTTTTGGATCATTAATGCCACTGGAGTGAAGAAAAATATTTTTCTCATAGAATTCATTAAGGCCCTATACCCTACATATTCTCAGTACCTTGAATCCCTACAAGCTAGTGGTAAAATGAAGTCCATCACATTTGAAACGTTGGTGGGGAAAGTTGCAAAACATGAAATATCATTTGGAAATAAATCATATTATCCCACTAAAGATATTGTGTGCCTTTCTTAGAAAGGAAAAAATCAATCACATGATTCTTCTAAAGGAGAAGGAAATAAAAGAGGCCATGGAAGAAATAATTTCATAGGCAAGAGGGTAGGAACAAGCAAGGGGAGATATCTAATATTCATTATGATCGTTGTGGAAATAATCGGTTACATGAAACAAATACATGTAGAATCCCATGGGAGAAGATTAAGACAAGCAAAATTTGAAAAAATACAAAGGTAAAACATCAAATTTGGCAAGAGGTAAAGCACCTGAATATGCTCATTATATTGTTTCCTATTGCAATATAGGAATAAAGCAATATTTTCTTAACTCTTCATTTTCTTCTTGGAAAGATGCATGGTTTCTTGAAACAGGTGCAACATGCCAGATGACCTTTTAAAAATATTTCTTTGAATATTTCAATGACAATGTAGATGGTATAGCCTATTTTCTAGATAAATCAAGTCTCAAACCTTTGAGAATTGGCACCATTAGGCTTAAATTACCAACACTCTTGTATTTTCTTATACATGATGCAATATATTTTCATGAGCTACGAAGGATGTCATTGTCTCTTGTGTACATTTGGAAGCAAGGCCACTCTATTCATATATTTGGTGTTAAAGTTGAAATAAGGAAATCTTCTCACAACATGGTCATTATGAACGGAGTGGAGGATGGAATATTCCTGAAGTTGAAAGGGAAATTTTCTCATGCACATAAATATGCATACCTCTCTCACCACAATGAAGGTACATTCCCATCTAGTCTCTTATGGAATGCTATATTTTGACACATTAATTATGATAGCCTTTTTTTTTTAAAAAGAATGGTGTTTTAAGTTTTCCTACTATTTCTAAGAATTTGAAGCAATGTTATGGTTGTATCCTTGGAAAACATAGAAAATAACCCTTTCATGATTCTACATCCAGAGCATGTAGAAAACCTGGGCTGATACATTCTAATTTTTGTGGCCCCATGTCTATTCCATCTGATAATGGAAATAAGTATATCATGTATTTTATTGATTATTACACTAGGATGTGTTAGGTGTACTTGTTGAAAGAAAAATAACATGCTTTTGAAACTTTTAAAATTTTTCATGTATGGATCCAAAATGAAGCACAATCACATATTGAATCTCTTTGTACTGATAATGGAAGATAATATACATCTAATGAATTTGAAAACTATATTCTCAAACATGGGAATCAACATCAAAGCATGATTCCACACAATCCTCAATAGAATGGTGTATCTAAAAGAATGAACTAGTCTCTCTTAAATATGGTCCATTCGATGATGTTTTTAAAAAATGTGAAATTAATGTTTTAGTATGATCTATTTCTATGTGTAGTATATTTGAAAAAAAGGAGCCCATATCATGTTATTAGGAACAATAATAATGAAATGTGGTATGGCCACATTCCTTTAGTGAGGTATCTTAGGGTCTTTGGTTCCACCTATTATGCCTTAATTACTAAGGAGCAAAGAAACAAGCTTCACACAATGGTTCATAAGTGGATATTCCTTGGTGTTATTTGAAGACCCCAAGAATATCCACTTATGAACCATTGTGTGNCCAAGGAATATCATATTTACTATGAGGTAAATAAGAAATTTGTTTTTTCCAGAGATGTATTTTTTCTTGAATACTCCAAGAATGACAAAATTGTTGAGAGACAACTTGATCATCTAGATAAATTAACCCATGTAAAGATATATCACAAGTTTGATGATGAATTTCGAGATATTGAAGGGGGGATTCCTATCTTGAATCAATATCTAGAATCTCCTTTTGAAGAAACATCTCCCCCTCATGAATAAGTTCCAACCACTTCATCAAAACCAGAAGTTTATTTGGATGATTCGATTGAGAGGATTGAAAGGATAAACCTTGATGAGAATTTGAAACCATCTTAGTCAATTGAGTAACCTGGACCATCTCAGAAAGGTCAACCAAAATGGATCATAAAGACACTTGAAAGTATTCATCCTAATGAGGTTGGAAATACATGAACCAAAAGTTCTACGAGAAAAGATGGAGTTGATGAAGATAATATAGATTCAAGTGATGTAGATGATATGGATGTTTCATAGATTGTGATTTGAATTTATATACTAAATTTGAACTAAATTCCTTTTAATAAGCCACTTCTCATGATGAGTGAAAATAATCCATGTAGAAGGAGTATGATTCTCTCATCAAGAATGGGATGTTGAAGTTGGTGGATCCTGCATTTGGAACCATACCAATTGGTTGCAAGTGCATATTTAAGAACAAGTACAAATAAAATGGCTCACTTGACAAGAAAAAAGAAAGGCTCCTGGAAAAAGGATTTGTACAAAAATAAGGTATTGATTATGAGGAGTCTTTTTCTCCCACAAAAAAATGGACTACCATTCATACTCTATTTTCCTTGGTAGAACAAAATGGATGAAAAGTTCATCAAATGGATGTGAAGACTACTTTATTGAATGGATAGTTGAAAAAAAAATTCTTAATGTCTGATCCATAATTTTTTTTGTGAAGGGACGAGAATAGAAAGTATTTAAATTCGTCAAATCCTTATATGGCCTGAAAAAACAACACAATCTTGGTACAAAAAACTAACTAAGCAACTCCTGAAATTGAATTTCAAGCATTTTGATCTTGGATATGCAACTCTATTTGTCAAAAAAGTTGGAAAATATGCGGTATACCTTGTAGTTTATGTAGATTATATATTAATAACAAGGAACAATTAAAGTTATATTAAATCCATAAAGAAAGAGTTTAAGAAAGGCTTTGAGATGACAAATTTGGGACATCTTCACTACTACTTGGGCATTGAAGTGACTCAAAATCCAAAGTACATATTCATCTCCCAAAATAAGTACATTGGAGAATTGTTGAATAACTTTGCCATGGATGATTATAACCCTCTCTCTACTCCAATAGAACAAAATTTGAAGCTCACATCAAAATAAGGGAATGAATTTGAGGATGAAACCAAGTACAAACAAATTGTGGGAAGTATTATCTACCTTACCACCACCAAACTAGATATCTCATCATTGTTGGGATTCTTTCTAAGTTCATGCAAAATCCTTGAAAAGAATATTGGTCTACTGTAAAAATAGTTCTAAAATACTTCAAGGGAACTCAAGATTTTGGACTCAAGTATTCTAAGGTGGATAAATTCAACCTGATTGAATATTCTAATTCAAACTTTGTTGGGAATAAAGAAAATGGAGTGTCGACTTTAGGCTATCTCATCATTATTGGATGAGCAGTTGTCTCTTGTAGTCATGCAAATACTTAGTTCTAGTAGATTCAAAAATAGATGAAAAATATGTGGTAGATACAGAAGAAACAAAGGAAATTGTGTGGCTCGAGAAAATGCCTAAAATTTGCAAGAGAAACGGGTTGAATTCTACTCCTACTCCTCTTCTAGTTTAAAATACATTTTCATTCAAGTTGTCCAAGTGATTTGGATTCGATCATTGTACAATTTTTCATGTATATTGGTAATTTATAGGTGGGAAAAAATGGAGGAATTAGCTTGCAAATCCATTTTATTGGTAGGTTACAGTCTAGAAAATTAGGTTCTTGAACCTTTTGGAGCCATTTTGAGGCATCAAAAGACATTTTTTAGGGTCACAATGTTTAAAACTTCTACACACACCATTGAAGGTGTCCTACATATTGATACCTTTCCACAGTGTGGACAATACCTCAATTGGACCACGTACAAAAAATTTATACCTCCTATAAGTTGAGCTAACATGTTGACCACCATGGTACGAGTGGATGCCATGTTAGCCCCCATTACTCAAATGTGTGGGGATAGTCACATGTCTATTTTCAATAAAATTATAGAAGGTACAAACCTTATCACTAATTGATGGTTGAGGAAGTCAAAACCCTAACCCTAGATGGTTATCGGTCCATGTTAAATACTAGGATGTTAGGAGGAGAAAGGGGTTCCATTATTTTGTATTGTATTTGTTACATAGCTAAGAAGAGCATCTATCAGTGTTATTTTGAGAGCATAACAAAGGATGAGAGATTTTGTAGCAGCCATATACTCCATAGTGTCAAAGGAAACTCCACAATGAGTGCCTCTTTATTTGTAATTGCATTTCCATAACTGAAGAAAAGAGAGAAGAGCATAGGAATTACCTTCTAGTTGGGTTTTCTCCTATATTGGGTTTCCCAAGATATATTTTTTTTTCATTTGTCTGTTGATGGTGTGTTATTTTTCTCATTTCCTTCATTTTTGTATTTTAGTTATTTCATAACATCGATCAAATATAGTAAATAACTAATATGGTGCCCAAGGAAATAAATTGCATAATATAATATTTCATAATAGTATAAGATCTGTTGTGATGAACTATTCCAGTGGAATATCCATGACGTGTTACAAATCATATTGGTATGAGAGCAGTTTTATTTAGGATATTTTTGGAAAGTTGTAGGCTCCAAGAGTTCTATTAAGAATAAATTCACATAACCCTAGCCATAGAGGATAATTTATTTCACAACAACCCTCAAGATATAGCACAAGAGAGATTTGTGAGGCTAGAAGAGAAATTCCTTGATATATCTTGCAATATGGACCTCCTCATGGAGACTCTAGCACGTAGACTCAAATAATTGAAGGAGGTTGTATGCTCTAACTCAAAGATTGGATCATAGGAGAAATCAAGTGAAAATGAGGACCCAGAAAAGGATTTGAGGAAAGAGCCCAATAAAGAGAAGCGAATTTCCAATGTCATCACTCCTTCATAGTGCTTATTTAAAATGGAACTAAAATTGGATATCAAGACCTACCAAGGTGAGATCGATGCAGTAAAGTTGAATCATTGGTTGCATTAGTTAGAGGTCCATTTCAATGTCCACCATATAGAAGACACGAAGGAGATTTCATTTTTCAAACTAAAATTAGAGAGCCATGCACTAACCTAGTGGGAAAGTCACATTTAAACACTTAGGATGGAGGGTGATCAAGTAGTAACTAGGTGGGAAGATTTCATAACCCTCGTTAATTCTCATTTATACCCTATTGGGTATGTACAGGACCAATGGATCCATTGTCATTATTTCAGCAAAAGGCAGGGGCAGAGTGTGCAAGAGTACACCACCAAATTCAAAAATATGGATATCATGCTAGGTATCACTCCCAAGAACCTAGATGTTCACCTCAATTATTTGGGAGGTCTATATAGTCATTTGTGAAAGCAAGTGATTATCTTCAATCCTAGGATAGTTGGTGAGGCCTTTTTGCAAGCAATGTATCTAGAAAATATAGGCCATAAAGAAGGACAACCAAGTGGTTCCAAATAGAAAGAGCACCAAGACACTTCCATGGAAGAAAAGAAGAAGTGGAAAGGTAAAGACAATAATATGAAGAACACTATACATCAATGTAAAGATCCAATAACCATTGTAAACATTGCAATATCGATGGTCACACTGAAGAAATGTGTTGGGAATTATATCCAGTGTTGAACCCTAAGAACCACAAGAAGGATTTCAAGAAGATGAACTTTCTAGCCATAGATTTATGGAATCATGTAGAGAGTAGTTGATATGTGGATGAGAATATTTCCTATAGTTAAGTGTAGAAGGAGGTGAATCTGAGTATCCTTGATCACAGTGAAGAGAAGGAGATGAAAAAACCCTTCCATCTCAAGATCTAGGTCAAGAAGACCAAGGTAGTCACTCTATCCGATTTTGGTTCACATGCCAATCTCATAGCATATGATCTACTCTGCAAGCTTGGGTTGGAGGTTCATGATCATCCTATCCCATATCCACTAGGGTTGGTAAACAAGGATGCAGAGATCAAGTTCACATAATAGTGTAAGCTTAAATTTGTTATAAGTGGATATTTTATTGATGAAGTGGAGTTATATGAAGTACCCTTTGACGTGTGTGGTGTAGTGTTTGGTATCCCCTACATGTATATGAGGTATGTGATCTTCATGGGGAGAGAAAACCATTAATTCTTTATCAACGATGTGAAGTCTTTTATCATAAAATGTGCATAAAGGTAAATTGAAGATCTCACCAGTAAGTGCCAACCAAGACAAAAAGTTGAGTACTAGTTCAAGTAAAAAGTGTTTTTTTCTTTTATTATGAGATAATCACTCGGGTGATGAATTGGTAACAGTAAAGGAATCCTTTGAAGGATGTCCTAAAAATAAGAATAAAAAATAGTTGGAGGAGTTCTTGCGGGCATACAAAGGAGTGTTCCAGGAGCCTAAAAGACTGCCACTTCATATGCAAGTGGAGAAAAAGATATATTTGTTTCCTGAATCCCCATTACCAAATATTGGGTTGTATAGATAGTTTTTTTTAGAAGCATATGAAGTGAAGAAACAGTTGCAAAAGTTGTTGGATTAGGGAGTAATTCAACCAAAAACCTCACCTCGTGGGTCACCTATCATCATCATACCAAAAAATTATGGGACTTGGTGAATGTGTACTGATTACAAAGATTTGAACGAGATTACACTTATGAATATGTGCCCTCTACCCAAGATCCATGACTTGTTGGACTAGTTGCAACATGCCAAGTAATTCAAAAACTTGGATCTCAAATTGGGATACCACCATGTCTGTGTCAAAGAAGAAGACACCCATAATATTTCCTTCAATACAAGGAAAGGTTTGTATGAATGGTTGGTCATGCCATTTAGTTTATGTCATGCATCAGCTACATTTATGAGATTGATCCCACAAATATGTAGACCATCATAAAATTTCCAGTTCCTACTAATGTCACTAAAGTTAGGAGCTTTGTTGGGCCAACATAGTACCTACATAACTTCATAGGATTATTTTCAGTGTTAGTAGCACCACTCCACATGATAACATTAAGCCATAAGAGTTTCCAATGGGGAAATAATAAACATAAAGATTTCAAAGAGATGAAATGAAATATCAATCAAGAACCAATTCTCACGTTGTGTAAAGCACAGAATCCCTTCAAATTGGAGACAAATGCAAGGATGTAAGCCAGTATGTTATCATATAGAGATGTTTCATGGGGGAGTTTTGAACTACCCTGCATATGATAAATAACTCTATGACTTGGATCAAGTTGTTAAGAAGTGAAATCATTATCTAAAGGGAAAATAAACCATTATCCACACATATCACCAACCATTGCAGTATTTGCAGGCCTAGAGTAAGCTTCAACAAACCCGACATTACAGTTGGACGGGTGTTTTGCAGCAATTTCATCTAATCATCAATTATAAGAGGGGATGCATTAATAAGTTGGTGGACATGGTTTCAATTCCACCCACATCCAAGATTATAAACTTGGAAACTCTTATGCACATGGATCATTTTACCCATGATGCATACAAAGAGGCATACATAGAAGATGATTACTTTAAAAATGTGTTTTAGTAGATACACGACCAAATAAATGTAGAAGAAAGTGACATCAAGGATGACTATGATTTCCAGAATGGGTTACTCTATAATCTAGACAAGGTTTGTGTTCCTAAAGGTGAAATATTGCAGCTTATCAAATAGGCTCATACCTCAAAGGTTGCAGGAAATTTTGGTTTGGGAATATAGTTTCTAACTCAAAAAGGTATGTTTATTGGCACAAAATGCAAGAAGGTGTAGATCAATATATTAGAGGATGCATGTTTTCTTGTACCAACAAACCCAATATTAATAAGCAAGGTCTATAACATCCCTTACATATACCCACTCAACCTTGGGAAAACATTTCCATGGATTTTGTGGGATTTTTTACAACAACCAAAAAGGGACATGACTATATATTTATGGTAGTTGATAGGTTCAATGAGATATGGATTCTTATACCTTGTGCAAATACCATGAGAGGAAAGTAAGCAACAAACATGTTTGTTGAACAGGCCTGGGTGCACTTTGGGATACCAAGGAGTTGTTAAAATTTCACTTAAGGAGTTAAGTGTATTCATTATTATTTAACTTTAAACTATTAAAACAATAACTACATGCATAAGGATCACTAAAGGAAATACATCCACAATATACACAAGATTTATCCTTGGAAACCCTCTCGGGGGAGAAAACCCAACAAAGCTTCTTCAATATAGATTCGTCAACAATACCAATGTCTCTCTCAAGAGAGATCTCAAAAAACAAAAGATCATAAAAAGATAGAACAAAAAACCTAACCATAATAGGGTATCACACCACTAGACCAAGATAGTCCTCCAAGAGATAACCAAAACCCTTCACTAGAACACCCTTACTTTGTAGTTGTGTCTCCTCCTCAGACTTGTGCACTTTTCCTTGTGTGAGAGAGCTTGTGTTGTGTGTTCTTCAAGTGAGGCGCCTAGCCTCTTATAAACACAAGTTGAGCCACCTGGTATTAGGTCAGGGTCGACTTGTATACTTTACCCTTTCTAATTTACAATTGAATATTTCTAAGGCACAATAGGGATGACTTTTACAAAGGCACAATAGGGTTGATTTTACAAATATAACATAATATTATTATTTAGGGTTTTCTCTTTTTCTAATACAATAAGAATATCTTTCGAAGCTACTCAAACTTCAACACTCCCTCTTAGCAAGGAAGGTATTCTTCTGGCATGATCGTCACAACTGCTTCAGCACTTTTGTACACTTGACCATTGACTTGTTGAATTTCCATGAATCTATATTGAAGAATTTTTGTAACCACATAAAAATCCAGGGGCTCATCATTCTTCCAGTATTTATGTCATCATAGGGATTTAACTTGCCATCTCACACAAAATCTAGCATCTAGTTCATAAAGAACTAGAAACACGTAAGCTCACATAGAATCTGACATCTGGTTCATAAAGAACTAGTAAATTACCATCTCACACAGAATCTGGCATCTAGTTCATAAAGAAACAGTAACTCGTCAACTCACACAGAATATAAAATCTAGTTCATAAAGAACTAATAACTCATCAACTCACACAGAATCTAACATCCAGTTCATAAATAACTAGTAACCTTTGGTTGGAACACCATGAAATTGGTCCACATTGACCAGGCATCTAATCAAAAGGATTAGGATATGTAGTGTGCACACACTACCCATATATCCCAAGGCTAGGAAACACCTCCAACCACACAAGTTGGCCCACCAGCTTGAAAAGTTGGGTAAATTGCCAGCCCCACAAGCTTGACATATGTTGACCTTGTGTGAGCTCATATTGATTGGTGCCACAATCAGTAACATGCCTGTGAATTACTACCCATTTCTATTTTCACATGTTGATGTTGTTTCCTTGGAATCACAATTGTAACTCATCACTCCCTCTTACAAGGGAAGTCCTTCTAGACCACACCAATATTGTCTTTGAAGTATACAAACTTCACTCTTGGCAGAGGCTTGGTCAACACATTTTTTATTTTCTCATATGTAGCGACATAATGGAGCTTCACTACTCCCTTTTATACCATATCTTTGATATAATGGTATTTGATATCGATATGCTTGGAATTGTCATGGAACATTGGGTTCTCTGTCAACTTCACACAACTCTGGTTGTCACACTAGAGACAAGTCACCTCTAACTCAAGATCAAACAATCCTTCAAGAAAATTCTAAAGCTAGACTGCTTCGCTGCTAGTTGAACATGCTGCTATGTACTCTGCCTCAACTGTACTGAGTTCCACACTAGTCTTCTTCGTGCTAAACCATGAGATCATAGTTGATCCCAAACTAAAGAAAAATCCATAGGTACACTTCCGGTCTGCAACACTACCAGCCCAATCTGAATTAGTAAAGCCTTGCAGGCTTATCTCACGATCTGAAGCATATCTGAGTCCATAATCAATTGTACCTCTCAGGTACCTCATCACATGTTTTTCTGCCATCAAGTGAACAAATCTCGGCTCAACAATATACTAACTCAATGTTTTCATCGCAAAACATATATCTGGCCTCGTGTTCGTTAAGTACATCAATGAACCAATCATTTGTCTTTACATGGTGGCATCCACTGTCTTTGAATATGTATCACTCAATAACTTCAAATTTGTCACCATCGATGTAGGAATGGCCTTACAAACCATCATTTTGAATCTCTTTAGAATTTCTACAACATATTTTCCTTAGTTAAGGAAAATATCACTCGGTCTTTTCCATACCTCTAGAACTAAGAAGTAATGCATCATACCCAGGTATTTCATCTCGAACTTTGTAGAAATATTCCTATTACTTTCAATGATGAGATTCTTGTCGCATGTTAAAAATAGGTCATCTACATATAACAATAATATGTCTGGTCCACCATCTACAACCTTGTAGTAAAGGTTGGAATCTTATTTACTCTTGGTAAATCCCAAGCTCATAAGGAAACTATAAATTCTCCCATACCATGCCCTGGGTTCTTGCTTCAATCCATATAAGGATTTTTTCAATCTACACACATGTGTCTAACTGTCATGTGTCTCAAAACCTTGTTGTTTCTGCACATACACCTACTCTTCTATTACATCGCTTAGAAAAGTTGTTTTCTCATCCATCTGGTGTACCTTCTACTTCATCACTTCAGCTATCACAAGTATATCTCTAATCGAAGTGTATCTCGCCACAGGATCAAATGTTTCCTCATAATATATTCCTTTTTTGGGGGAGAAACCATCTGCCACAAACCTTTCCTTGTACTTCTCGATACTTCCATGTGTTGAATGCTACGTCATGTATATCCACTTGGAACTTACCATTGTATTCTCTTTCATTCTAGGAACCACATCCCAAACATCATTCTTTACAATGGACTTGTACTCTTTAACCATAGAATACTTCCATTCTTTGTTCTCTGCAGCCTCTTCATAACTAGTAGTCCCATCATCAATAATGTCACTTAACAATGCCACGTTACTAGAGTATGGTCATGGTATCTTTCTTTGTTTGAAGGATCCATCTAGAGAACCATACTTCTCTACATCCTGAATAATTTATCAAGCCCAAGTTTGTCTTCTTTTCTTAGTATTCATCTCTCTGGATGAATCTGCAAGTCTATGTGGCTCTTCCATATCATGATATTCTAGTACAACATCATCACCTACATTTGTATCTATAACTTTGGGAGCTTCAGGTTCCTCATCATGAATATCATATGAATGATTGTGTCTCGATCTACTGAAAGTTGCATCCTCATCAAAGGTGACATCTCTGCTATTCTCAATATACCAGTGACCAAGGATCTAGACTCTATATGCCTTCGATGTCTCACTATATCCAACAAATATACCCTTTTTCCTGAAGGGTCCAACTTCGATCTCTTTTCCTTGGGGACATGCACATATAATGGACAACTAGATATCCTCAAGTGGCTGACCTTTGTATTTTTCCCTGTAAACATTTCTTCTGGTGTCTTGTCCCCAATTACACAGTGGAGACTTATGTTTTCTACATATACTGCAGTCTTGGTTGCTTCTTCCCACAGATGCATCGATAAATCTTGGTCATGAATCATGGCTTTTACTACTTCCATGATTGTATGGTTCTTTCCTTATTCCATACCATTCTTTTGAGGATTGTGGAAAGTAGAGAGCTCCCTCTTAATCCCAACTTCCTTACATAATGCCTTGAATTCATCTTATGTGAATTCTCCTCCATTATCTTACCTTAATATCTTTATCTTCTTTTCAGACAGGTTTTCAACAAGTGCCTTCAATTTGTTGAACTTGTTGAATACTTCACTTTTATCATTCAAAAAGTAAATCTAAGTTTTAAGTGAGAAATCATCAATAAATAAAACATAGTATAGATACCTTCTAAGTGAAGTGGCTGACATCAGTCCGCACACGTCTAAATGTATGATTTCCAAGGATCCTTTGGCTTTGTTATCACTACATGGAAATGGTTTATTCATGGGCTTTCCTTGTGTGCATCCCTTGCATATGCCTTCACGATTCACTTGTATTTATGGAAAACCTGTCACCATCTTTCTCACGATCAGTAGTTCTTTGTAATGTATGTGAGAAAATATTCTATGCCATAGCTCACTTGTAGTAACTATACTGTGTACTAATGTTGAGATTGAATGTCTCATCAATTTGTATAAGCCTCCTTCTTGAACACCAATAACCACAACATCATCAATAGACTTTCCTCTTGGCCACATGAGAACTTCACCATCAATGAAAGAAACTATAAATCCTTTCTCATCCAAATCTGAGATAGAAAGGAGATTCTTATTCAAACCAGGTATATATAAACATACTTCATCTCCATAGGTTTTTCAGAATCCAATATGTAGGATGCTTCTCCTACTCCTTTAATGGGATACTGATAGTCATCACGGAGCTTCACCTTGTGAGGTGAATCCTTTTGAACTAATTCTAAGAAAGAATCTGTGTAACCTGTCATGTTCTTAGAAGCACCACTATCAATAAGCCATGTGTCACTTCCATGAGTGATTTTACCTTTAAGACATGATATCAATACATATTCTTTGCTTGAGTCATCTTCTTTGCCTCTCTCTTTATTAGGCTTATCATCTTCTGTGGCATGAGAAAGATGTATTTTATACTTTCATTTTCTAACTTGACCTTTAGAGTTGGGACAATTTATTGCAATGTGTCCCATGTTCTGGAAGATGTAGCATCTGGAATTTGAGAAATCCTTTTTAAACTTTTGAGTCTTTTGTAATCCATGAGGCTTCTTGTGTGAGTGAACTTCCTTCTTTCTATTTCCTTTTCGTGCATGAGATGCTAGATCTTGATTTTCCTCATCGCCTAGTTTCTCTTATCTTGCTACCAATCTAGCTTCTTCCTAAGTGCAATCCTCTCATAGTCTGCTAAACTTTGTTATATTTCTTCTTGAACATATTCCTTGAGTGAATGATTCCCAATATCTGGGGAGACCATTCAATGTATTCATTACCAATTCATCTTCTTTGATTGTGTCTCCAATGGATTCAAGTTGTTCTTTTATTTGAGACACCCTTGTGGAGTAGGATTGAACGGTTTTTGAACTCTACATATTCACATTCTTGAGTTGTGTTCTCAAGTTCATCTTTTGGTTGATATTATTTCCTTCATACAGTCGGGATAAAGGATCAAACATTTTCTTGGGAGTTGTCAATGATGAGACATGAGGGATCAAATGATCCTTGATAGAATAAAAAATGATTCTCTTTGCCTTAACCATGTTCTTTTTGTACTTTTATTTGTGCTCATCTTCATTTGAATCTAGAACTTCTTGATCCAGATAGATGTTGGTGGCCTTCCACCTATTCAAATTAGTTCATTTTGGCAGGGTCCCTGACTTGCGAGGCCATTTTGAGGCCCTAAACAACGTTTTTAGGGCTTGCCATAGTTGGAAATGATCTTTGATAGATAACAACAAAACATGTAGTCCTCGGATAGAACTTTCCAATGGGGGGAGAATTGATAGATATCATTGCTTCCTAAGGGGGGAGGATTGATCCAGATGGATGTCGGTGGCCTCCCACCTATTCCAACTGGTTCATTTTGGCGGTTTTCCTAGTTTTTGGGTCCCTGACTTGCAAGCCCATTTTGAGGCCCTAAACAACGTTTTTAGGGCTCGCCATAGTTGGAAATGACGTTTGATAGATAACAAAAAAACATGTAGTCCTTGGATACAACTTTCCAATGGGGGGAGGATTGATAGATACCATTGCTTCCTAAGGGCGGAGGATTGATCCAGATGGATGTTGGTGACCTCCCACTTATTCCAATTGGTTCATTTTGGCAGTTTTCGAGTTTGACGTTTTTTTTTCCTAGTTTTTGAGTCCCTAACTTGCAGGGCCATTTTGAGGCCCTAAACAACATTTTTAGGGATTTCCATATTCGAAAATGACCTTTGAGGCCCTAAACAATTTTTTTAGGGCTCGCCATAGTTGGAAATGACCTTTGATAGATAACAACAAAATGTGTAGTCCTTGAATAGAACTTTCCAATGGGGAGAGGATTGATATATACCATTGCTTCCTAAGGGGAGAGGATTGATCTAGATGGATGTCAGTGACCTCCCTCCTATTCCAACTAGTTCATTTTGGAAGTTTTCGAGTTTGGCATTTTTTTCCTAGTTTTCGAGTCCCTGACTTGCAGGACCGTTTTGAGGCCCTAAACAATATTTTTAGGGCTTGGCATATTCGAAAATGACCTTTGATAGATAGCAAAAAAATGTGTAGTCCTTGGATAGATCTTTCCAATGGGCTATCATGCGCCTAAAATAGAGATCGTATGCAAATGTTATGACCCCGAGAAGTTGATGTACTAACTTACCCAAATAGGGCTCACATGACTTTTGGCGCTTCATCTCCTAGGGTTAGGTTTTTGGACGTCTAGGGATTTTGACATTCCTGTTTATTGTAAAAAGGACTTTAGAGCCTCATTGTAATCATCTTCTTGCGAATGAGTGCAACTGTCACATCTCTTCTCAGAGATAAGTCACCACCATTCTAGCAAGCTTGTTTTCCACTGCATTTTACAGTTTCAACTTATTTCCTTATTCAATAGAAAACCAATTTTATTGTATCCCTGTTATTCTGTGCTAAAAATATTTTAATTATCTGTATTCATTTCATTATGCTCATAAAATCTAGATCACTTTTTCTTTGACGAAATCTTCTAGATCATTCTCTTCCAGAATGAGAATCACTCTATACTTCCATTCTCGGAAGTTATCAGCACCCTCAAGCTTCTCATCAAGCTTGGTAATGGGTGCCATCTTGTCCTTGAATGATAATACAATAAGAAAAATGAAAAATTTTAAAAGAAAGGTTTTGAACTTACAAGAGAGTGTGTTATGCCAAGGTGAACTACTCCAACTTTAATCTACAACTGCCAAGATGTCTTGATCTATGGTTTATGAGGAAACCCTAATTTTTCAAAATGAGAATTTGGGAATTTTTCTCTGAGGGAAAGATGTGCCCTCCTTAGACAAGATCCTTGATGGCTTTGTATTGACTAGCATCCTTCAAAAAGTGGGAGAAATTACTTCCTAGGGTTTTATGCAGTTGCCAGCAGTTGTTGTAGTTGCAACACAAACTACAGTTATTCCAATCTTTGTCAAACTGCAAATCTAAACCAAAGGAAAGATGCACTAGGGTTAGGAGAGTATTCCTATGGTCTAGACTTCCTCAGTGAGTTCTTCTAGACTATGAAAATGACCACTTTCAAGCCCTCTCTGATTCCATGTTAAAAAGTTTCTTAAGCAGTTAAGTGTATTCAATATTCTTTAACTTTAAACTATTAAAACAATAACTACATGCATAAGGATCACTGAAAGAAAGACATCCACAATATACACAATATTTATCCCTGGAAACCCTCTTGGGGGAGGAAACCCAACAAAGCTTCTTCAATATAGATTCGTTAACAAGAACAATGTCTCTCTCAAGAGAGATCTCGCCAAATAGAAGATATTTAGAAGATAGACCTGAAACCCTAACCAGAATAGGGTAGTGCACCACTAGACCAATATAGTCCTCCAAGAGATAACCAAAACCCTTCACCAGAACACCCTTACTCTGTAGTCGCGTCTCCTCCTTGTACTTGTGCACTTTTCCTTGTGTGAGAGAGTTTGTGTTGTGTGTTCTTCAAGTGAGGCGCCTAACCTCTTATAAATACAGATTGAGCCACCTAGAATTAGGTCAGGGATGACTTCTATACTTTACCCTTTCTAATTTACAATTGATTTTTGCCAAGACACAATAGGTATGACTTTTACAAAGGCACAATAGGGACAACTTTACAAATATAACATAATATTACTATTTAGGGTTTTTTCTTGGTCTAATGCAATATTGATATAATAAGAATATCTTCTGAAGCTACTCAAACTTCAATAGGAGAATCATCTCAGATAGGGGTACCATATTTATTAGTTCCTTTTGGACTAGACTTTGAGAGAATATGGACACAAAGTTGAAGATATCTATGGAATTTTATCCATAGACAAATGGGTGAACAAAAGTAGTCAATGGGACGTTGGTACAAATTTTGAGGGGTTACAATCAGAAGCATGCAAAGACCTGGGATCAAAATCTGATCTATATTCAACACTCCTATAATAGAACTTAGTACACACTTCTACTAGAAAGTCTCATTTTAAAACTTTCTTTGGATATTTACAATCTTCTCGCTTGGATGTTGCTTGTGGACCTCAAGGATGAACGAGGGAAGAGATCATAGGAGAAGCATTGAAAGAAGAAACATTTGTTGAAATTATTAGGAAAATATATTTGCAAGTATAGGAGATGCTTGATAAGTCATAAGAAAAATATAAGGCCAAACATGACTAACACATAACTAAGAAGTCATTTAAAGTGGGAGAAATAGTTTGGTTATAACTAAACAATGAAATACTACAAGGTCTTGGTAAGAATATCAAGGCCCCATTGTATGGTCCTTTTAAGGTATTGGAGAAAGTGGCAAATAATACCTACCGACTCATTATACCCCCATACATGCACATTTACTTAGTAGTGAATGTGGACAATTTGAAACCCTGTGAGCCTTCCATGTTGGATCAGGTGAAGTAATAGGTCCTATCGACCATAGAGAATGTATCACGAGATGGTTAGAAAGAGTTGGAAGAAGACACAATTTTCCAAAAGAAGTTTAGAACTACAAGATAGGGGCAACATGACCTTTGGCGAATTGGGCTAAAAGGACAACATCCAGACAAAGTAAAATGGTACTCTAGAGAGAAGGTAGAGGAAAAATTTCCTCACCTCATATGTTAAATATTTTGGGGACCAAAATCCTCCTTGAATGGGGAGATATGATCCAAATTGGATCATCATACAATTTCTCATCTATCTTCGTACTTTTTGGGTGGAAAAAATTGGAGGAAACGACTTGCAAGGCCATTTTAGTGGCAGGTCCCAGTTTGGAAAATTGGGGTCTACAACATTATAGAGCCATTTTTAGGCATTAAATGGCATTTTTGGAGGTGACAACGTTAGAAAATTATGTTCACACCCTTGACATTTTTCTACACTCAAAAATCTTTCCAATGGTGCAAACAACACGTCAATCAAAGCTCACATGGAAACATTATGTCTTCTGCAAGTTGACGTACCTTATTGACCACCACGGTACGAGTGGATGTCATTTTAGTGCCCATTATTCAGATGTGTGGGGCTAGCCGCATGTGTTTTTTTGATAAAATTATAGAAGTTCCAAACCTTATCATTGATTGAGGGTTGAAAAAGTCAAAACCCTAACCCTAGATCGCTATTAGGCTATATTAAATACTGAGTCGCTGGGAGGAGAAAGGGGTTCCATTCTTTTTTATTGTATTTGTTCCATAGTTGAGCATAGCATCTAGAAGTGGTATTTTGAGAGAATAACAAAAGATGAGAGATTTTGTAGTAGTCATATAGGCCACAATGTTAAAGGAAACTCCATGGTGAGTGCCTCTTTTTTTGTATTTACATTTCCATGACTGAAGAAAAGAGATCATATCCATGATTTACTAAGATATATCTTGTGTTTATTTGTGTTTGGATGGTTTGTTCTTTTGCTCATTTCTTTTTGTATTTCAGTTATTTCATAACTTCAAGAAAATCTAGTAAATAACTAATCTGGGGCCTAAGGAAATAAATTGCATAATATAATATTTCATAATAGTATAAGATTTGTTGCGATGAATTGTTCCAGTGGTATATCCACAATAGTTTACAGATCACCAAGAATCCTCAATTCCATGATTGAACGAAGAACATTAACACAAAGTACAACCTGATTCGATACCATGTAGAGGCCAATACTACTCACTTGAGACATTGTTCGACAAATGAGCAAATTGCGAACATATTCACACCAAAACACTTGGAAGAGGGAATTTTGAGAAATTTAGAATGACGCTTGGACTCACCAACACCCATTTGGATTAAGGGGAGGAATGTTAGATTCTTAATCCTTGGGGATCAAGGTTCTTTGTAAATATTATTTAGACAATTATGAAGTTTCATAGGTGAATAAGAAGAGTCATTGAGGCCTCTTGGAATATGAAGCCAAAGGTCATTTCAACTTGTATTTAGGAATGTTTCATGTCAATGAAAAGAATTTAGTGTGGAGTTAATTAGTCCTTTATCCATAACTTAACAGTGGATAATATAAGACTATTCTAAAACGACGGGGGAATGCTAGAGCTTTGAAACGATTCCTCGACAAACCTGCTGCATGAACGGAATGAGCCACTGTGTAACTTACTGACTACTACGGTCTGTCATAGATATCTCTAGGGTCTGATCTGTTAGAATGAATATGGAAGAGGGGGGGAAACCCCACTCATAAAACAAAGTTACAACCAATGATAGGACAAGAACAAGAGCCAAACGACCCTCATTTGAAGTGTTGTTGTAGCTACGTGACCAGCTCCTTGCCAGATAACAAGGGTTCAACAAAGAGATGGATGTGGAACCAGGAACATCCCATCCAAAAGAATATCATGGTTGGGAACCTGGAAAATGTATCCCTCAATATGATAAGCCACCAAGATATCTTATAAGCTCAACAAGAGTGGGTGAACACGCACAATTTATGTGAGAGCATGCCCTCATAGGCAAGTTTCTGGGACTGTGGACATATGAACATGAACTAAACCGATGGATTAAGAATTGGTGGAAACCTAAGGGGGACTACGAGGTTTAGCTCAACTCAAAGGGTTTTTTCACAATCATCCTGTACAATCTAGAAGACAAGGACATAATCTTTGAGAATGGGCCATACTTCTACAACTCGGCAGGGCTATTCTTGTGCTTCTAGATGGAGAGATTTAGCCCAGACAAGGAGGACTTCACAATGGCTCAAGTTTGGATCCGATTATACTCTTTGCCGCAAGATTTTTGGATGGAGGAAGTCCTTATGGGAATCGGGAACATGATGGGTCACTATGTCAAAACATCGGAAGCTACAAAGTAGAGGAAATACACTTATTACACTCGAATCTACGTATACATGAATATATCCAAGGCTCTCCTGGAATCTGTAACTCTGGAATATCAATACGAGGACTGGCAACAAATGTTGGACTACCAACACATCCCTTTTTGCTACAGGAAATGCCATGAACATGGCCACCTCTTCAGAGACTATCCTTTGAACATCCAAGCATCCAAGGCCAATGACACCAAGCAGAAAGATGGCTTTACCACTATCACAGGTAGAAAAAATAACCCTCCAAGGAAGCAAAATCTAGATCCACACCCTAAAATCTTAACAAAAAACTCTTATGAGATTTTGAACCAACTACGGGCAGACGAAGAAATCCAAGATCCACACAAAGAGAAGCAACAGGAGAAAGGGAAGAACCAAGCCACACCTTCCTCTGTCCAAAATCATGAGACCAACCTAGAAGAGGGGGGAGACATAGATGGGGACACCTAGATGTAGTTGGATGATCAGGATATCGCGGGCATCGATCTAGAAAAACTTGAGGAATCTCTCAATCAAAAGGATATGCAAGCCCTCCCTGAAGAGAAACTTCGAAAGGTACATAAAGTCTTTCTTGACTCCACAGTAGGATCTATAGAAAGACTAGGTATAGCCACAGATCCAAGCTCATAATTGAAGACGATACCGCGAGAGAACAAAAGAAGAGGAAGAAAATCATCCCAACAACTCATCAAGGAGGCAGGCAATCTGATGCTCAATTCAGGGCAGATCCAAAAGCTCTCGGAGGGATAACTACACTCAACACCACATTCATTATGATAAAGATCATCACCTAGAACATCAGGGGTCTCAATGGTAGATCTAAAAAAGGATCCTTTGAGATTGCATTAGAGAAAAAAATCCAAATATACTTATGTTACAAGAAACAAAATGTGCTGGTACAAAAGCATAAACCATCTTACAACACATATGGAGGGGTTGCGAGATCATACATACTGACTCCATAGGGGCATCAAGGGGACTGGCCATCCTATGGAACCCCAACACTGTCACATTAAGTTGACATTTTTCCACTATAGGCACACTCACTGCCCACTTCGTGATCACAGGATCGACTGAGGAGGGTGACATTACAAACGTCTGTGGACCTCAAAGCCAACAAGAAAAAGACAGTCTCATGAAGCATATAACCCACATCAAAACATTGTTGATCATGGCCAACTGTATTTTAGGGGGTGACCTCAATATGATCCTGTCATTGGAAGAGAAGAAAGTAGGAACTAACCGACTGGAGCTAGACATTGGTAAGTTCAAAACCCTCATAGAGAAACTAAAGCTAGTAGATATTGAAAATCACAATGGCACATTCACCTGGTCCAATCATAGATCAGGGCACCAAAAAGTAGCTTGCCATCTGGATCACTTCCTTGTAGCAGAAGATTTAATATAAGTAGATCCGAATATGGAAAGCCTGATTCTCCGAAAGGCAGGATCAAACCATTGGCCAGTTGCCTTTTTCCTATAAACTGGGGAAACGCCTAAGTGAAAACCCTTTCGGTTTGAAAAATTCTGGCTATCACACCCTGACTTTCATCAGATTGCAAAATCCTGTTGGGCCCACGCAGAAATAGATCACAGAACACACATGTACAAATTCCAACAGTGCCTCAAAAACTTCAAGCACTTGCTGAAGCTCTGGAATAAACATACCTTTGGTAACATATTCCAAGGCATGCAAGACATAGAAGATAGACTAGCAACACTACAAAAGAATTTCATTTCAGGGACCAGAACCTTTGAATTAATGAAAGAGGAGGAGGATCTCCAAGTGCAATTAGAAGAAAGGAGAAAACAAGAGGAATTTCTGTGGAGACAGAAATCCAGGGTCCAATGGATCAAAGAGGGTGAAAAGAACACAAAGTTCTTCCACAGAGATATGGTGCATCTTCGATACATAAATAGAATAACATAGTTGGAGAATGCTGAGGGAAATCCAATCAGAGAACACACTCAAATCGTTGAAGAGCTCAACAACTATTACAAAGATCTCCTAACGAAAACCAGTGAGGATAGATCGACAACAATCTAGTGGGTAACCAATCGCATACCCTCTCTTGTGAATCCAGAACAGAATGAAACACTGATGAGACCCATCACTCTAGAGGAAGTGGACCAGGCAGTGAAAGAAATTCCCTCATGAAAGTCCCCTGGCCCAGACGGTTTCACCACCGAATTCTTCCACCATTGTTGGGATTTAATCAGGGAAGAGGTATGGTAGGTAGTTGAGGAATCCCCAACCTCAGGCCAAGTCCTCTCTGCTCTCATCTCTACCTTTCTCACCCTAATTCCGAAAGAGGAGCGGGTCACTCATCCCAAACAGTACAGACCAATTTCCCTCTGCAACATCATCTACAAAATCATTACAAAGGTGATTGCAACGTGCCTTAACCCAATTCTGCCTTTTATCATATCCAAGGAACAAGCAGGTTATGTAGAAGGGAGACAAATCATGGACATTGTCATTATGGTTCACGAGGTCATCCACTCTCTCATGATGACCAAAATCCCAGGTATGCTCATCAAACTCGATCTCTCAAAAGCTTTTGATAAATTTAGCTGGCAGTACCTTCACTCCATTTTAGAATCCTTTGGATTTGATCATCAATGGGTAAACTGAATCTTAAATCTTACCCCCTCATCCTTCTTCTTCATTCTTGTCAATAGGGTGCCCTCCCAACCTTTCTCCCCTTCCATAGGCATCAGACAAGGCGACCCCCTTTCGCCTTTTCTGTTTTTTCTCATGGCAGAAGGCCTGGGGCGATACATCAAGATGACGGTCCTAAAAGGCTCCCTCAAGGGCTTACCCTTGCCCAACATCCAACCGACACCCTCTCACAGTCAATTTGTCAATGACACCCTCCTCTTGAACACCCCAACTGTAGGAGAAGACAACAAGCTCAACCCCATCCTCTCTGATTTTGTAGAGGCCTCGGGCATGACCCTCAACCTAGAAAAATCCAAAATCTACTTCTTCAACACTCCGATAGCGGTCCAGAATCATATCTCATGACTTCTGGGCATACCCAAGAGATCCCTTCCATCCAAATGCTTAGCCATTCCCCTAACCAGTGCATCAACAAGATCAATCTTCTGGAACAGTCTGCTTCTTTCCATTTCTAACAGGGTAAATAACTGGACCTTTAGGCCCCTCAACATTGTAGCCAGACTGGTTTTACTCAGATTAGTTTTGCAAACTTTTCCTACCTACCTCTTCACAGCCTTAGGAGTGCCCAAGCAGGTCATCAGAGCCATCAAGAACTTCCAACGCAACTTCGTTTGGCATGGGCACCAACCTAACAAGAAATGGGCACTAGTAGGATGGGACAAGCTCTGCACGCCCAAAAATATGGTAGGGCTGGGACTTTGCGATCTGGGGAAGCTCAACCAATTCATGAGTGCCAAAATGTTGTGGATATGGCTAAAGACCCCCACAAAATTATGGGCGCAAATATGGAAACAAAAGTATGTTCCACTCACACAAGCAGACCAACTTATTAGACACAATGACCAAATACAAGGATCTAATATATGGAACACAGCCTAGAAAAACAAAGACTTAGTGCAAAAACATGCCTTTTGGGAGATTCAAGATGGAGAAAGCGCATTGTTCTAGCAGGACTCATGGAAATAGGAAAAACCTTTGAGTGACCTGGTAGAACTCAACCCCCTTAGGCAGGCACTAAACCAAGCCACATTTTTAAGGGTGAAAGATCTTTGGAAAACTATTCATCAAAGGTTGTCGTGGTGTCAATGGAAGAAATCTACTCAGGAGCTACTATTCCCAAAGAACTTGGACCTACAGGCTTGGAAACACTATGCAAGTCATAGGAAAATCCCCAACCGAGAAGGCCCAACCATTCTTAGATGGGGGTACTCCACCACCGGTAAATTCTCAGTCAAAGAAGCCTACTATTTGAAGGGAAACTACCAGAATCATGATAAGTGGAATATATGGAACAAGGTTTGGAGCCCCTCACTCTAGCCCAAGGTGTCCACCTTTCTATGCCTTATAGCACACAATTGTGTCCTAACTTGGGATAACCTCAAGAAAATGGGTTTCATAGGACCCTCAATCTGCACCTTATGTCAACAAAAAGAGGAAATGATGGAGCATCTCTTCAACAGATGTCCTTTCAGTCAGTGGATTTGGGATCAAGGATATCAAGCAATGCATAGATCAAACCGAAACAGAAGTAGCATCAGTGACACAATAGAAAATTGGGACTCACTCTCCCACAAAAATCCTATTCTTTCTTACATTTGGAAACTCCTTCCGGGATTCACTCTCAGGCAAATTTGGAAGGAAATAAATAAACGAATCTTTCACTCCAAGGCCTCCACACCAGCCCTAACTTGGGAGAAAATTGTCATGCTCATCAAAGAAGCAATCAGAAGAAAACCTTGGAAACTGGAGGATCTAGAATGCACTTGGGAGGAGCAATGCATTTTTCAGAATTGGCAGCTTAGCTTGACTCATCACTTTGCGGTGACTGCACCCAAGCGCCACCACAACATCCCAACCACCTGGTCCCCTCCTCCAACTAGATTCATAAAGATCAACTTTGATGGGGCTTCCAAAGGGAATCCAGGACCAGCGGGATATGGAGCCACACTCAAAAACTCTAACGGCGAGATCCTCTGCCTTGTAGCAGGATACTTGGCGGAAAGCACAAACAATGCGGCAGAGCTCACTGGACTTTTACAAGGTCTCTAAGCAACAATTGATAACCACTTCCATGAGCTTATTCTAGAGGGGGACTCACAAATTGTCATTCAGCTAATCACTAAGATTCCCCATGGGGAAAACCCAATGAAAATATCACCCAGCTGGAGACTCTTCAGGCTGCTCAAGGGATTCAGAGCCCTTCGTAGGACTAACCTCAACATCATACCCTCTCATGTGAAAAGAGAAGCAAACAATGTAGCGGATTACTTGGAAAATGAAGGGGTAGCTACAGA
>JASDQU010883609.1:0-12572 GCA_032191745.1 Picea mariana
TAACGAGTTGAACATTGAAATCATAGAGTGATCACATAATCGAGAAATATGGGTGGTCATAGATGTTTAGATATTGTTCAATCATTTAACCTTTTAATGTCTTTGAAAAATGCATGTTTGAAGGGTGGTCACGTCCACGACAAAGTTAATTTCTAAAAGTTTTTTTTTAGTTGTTTGAAGAATATTCCATGTCCCATAAGACTAGTTACACTCATTTATGGATTAAGGACCTTATTTTCATCCCCTAATCATGGTCAAGGCCCGAAGACCCATCCCGGCTACACAAAAAATCCTAATGGAAACCTTTTCTCATTCATATGAAAAATATCCCCTTTAAAGGGATGATGTTGTAGTTAAAGGCCTTGATCATACTTTATGGATTAAGGGCCCTATTTTCATCACCTAATCATGGTCAAGACCCCAACATAAATCCCTACTACACAAAAAATCCTAATGGAAACTTCATCCAACCCGTATGCAAAAGATCCCCTATAAATGTCTCATGTTGTAGTTCATGGCTTTAATCATGGCCTATTAAACAAATAATATTTTTTCAAGGCCTAATTCCTTGGATTTATCCCCCAACCATGGTTAAATCCTTATAATCCATCTTTGATACACAAAATATTATAACAATACCCATATCTCACTCAAAGGTTCATGATTCCCTATAGACAACATGTTATGTTGCATATCTTCATGATTCATAGTATTCTTTGGATTATGTTGCATATCTTCATTTGCTTTCTTCCCTTCCCTTCTTCCAGGAAAAACCCCTTTGCAACGCACAGCAAATCAAGTGCCAACTCTCTTGTCTGTTGAACCTCAGAGCACCAGTTCTGATACCATGTAGAAATTTTAGCTCAAATATATACTAAGTCATAAACATATTTCAACCTCCTATAAAGATTCAACAATAAATCAGAAATACTATATGACAGAGATATGAAACTAAAATAGCAGTGGAAATAATAATGAACGACAAAGAAATCACTCCATATAACACTAGTAATTTATGGGCAATGCCCCTGGAAAAAACCCAACTTGGAAAAACCTATTCAAGGAGAGTTTTCCTATTGAGCTCAGAGAAATTTCATATTAGAGTTTACAACAACAAGTAATAAACAACAAAAATTATTCAAAAATGTACCAACAAACCTCCTCGATTTGTGTGCTAAAAGCCACACAAAACAATCCCCATTTTTCTACAATGTACAGTCCTTTTAACAATAAATAAAATCTTGATATCCGTGCACATTATCAATATTTTTCTGCACTAATTTCATACATCCAAACACTTGAAAAATTTTCCATCCTCTTGCCTTGAGTTTTGTACCTCTATGTTGTTGTACGATCTCTAAACAGTGATGTACAACCTCCCTTTTCACTGCTGTCAACTCAACATTTAATGTTGTATTTTTTGGAAAAACATGCCCTCTTCTCCTCTTGAAAAGCATTCCTTCATTCAGTTGTACGAACCCTCTCTTTCCTTGGAAATCATGCCCCTCCTATAGCTATACGAACCTCCCTCTTCCCCTTGGAGAATGTGCCCTCCTCTTGTTGTTACTCTCACTTCTCCATGAGCTCAATCTCTTTCTTGAGAAAAGTGACTCTTCACCTTCTTGCTCAAGCTCTCCTCAAAGTGTGTGCCCTCTCTCCCTCAAGTGTTGCCTTTATGAAATTTCCAATGTGTAACTCCTTTAACACTTGGTCTCCCGATGAGATTGATGGTCAAGATCTAATCTTGCCCTCATGAGATCAACAGTCACGACTTAATCATTCGTTGAGGTCACTTAAGTCACTAAAGTGATCGACAACCTCATAAATTCACTTTTATACATTAAAAAATAAAATCTCAACTTAACTTTATAAAATCACTTGATAAAGTCACTAGGGAGAAATGTTCTTGGTCACTTCCGCATGTTGGGCGCCGCCTATGCAGAAGTACCTCAGAGCCACCAAATCTAACATAAAGTGCATATAACGAAGCATTCTATGTTTTATTACCTAAATTGTTGTCAAGTGAATAAGTGGAGGGCTATTTCATGGCACTTGTTTGTTTATGTGTTCATACCCGTGTATACATATATACTTACCTATATGCATAAATATTGCACAACCTTTAAGAAGACTAATCTTTATTTATTGGGCATAAAGTTAGTCTTGGCCTTGAAATATTTTGAAGGCAAAAGTGAAATGTTATTTCAGTAGTGCTTCATTGGCGATGTTGAAAATCATGACATGGTCTTACCAAGGTTGAACTCAAATTGCCTAGCCTTGCCCAAAAATGTAATAACAATCATATTTCATTGTTCTTGTAAGGAGACTAGGAGGATGTCATCATCTACGAGCAATAGGGTAGATATCATGTCTCCATAAAAACCTCTGCAAAAGAAAGTCATGGATATCATGTGAGAACCATATTTAGGTATGATAACTATGCCATATAGTATCATACTCTTGATAAAGAATCCTAATTATTGAAGTTGTTCTAGTAAATTCAAGAAACATTGTCAGGATCTTTTGAAAGTTCACAAAACAAAACGGGGTTGGTGTGTTATTCTTTGCATGCCACAATTGTATGGCCAATGTGAGGATGTGTTTAAGAGCAAGGTAATCTAGATTCTTTCTCGTCCCTTGGATTTGAAGCTACTCACTGTAGGTTAGTGGAAAAAACTTGTAGAGACTATAAAATCGCATGAAACTTGTTGGAACCCGTGGAAACTTGCTTGAACTTGCATAGAGCCCGTGATTTTGACCCCTAATAGTTAAAAACAGACCCCACATGCAAATCACTTGGAGAAAGGGCTTAGACAGGGTTTTGGAGGGAAAAAAAGACCTTGAACTCCTCTAATGAAACCCTAAAGACATATAACTCATTTTTTCATTTATTCTTGAGGGATTGTGTTTCAATCTATAGTGTGATTGTGAACAAGGAAACTTATTTTAGTGGGGTTTGCTATAATACCTTCAATCTTTGCATGCTTTTATATCTCCTAAAACACATTCACACTCTCATGCTTCAAGATCAAATGAAGGAAACAAAATAAATGATACTCGACATGGGAGACATTGTCTATTTTGAGTTTATGATTATGTCATGATTTATGTAGTACAATAGTTGAATTATTGAACTTGATATTATTTGATGGATTCCAAGCTATTTGAAATTTTGATTTATGGTTCAGTTTTTGAACACATTTCAAGTGCCAAATTTTATATTATCATATTTGATGAGATGAATTGACGGATAAACTGTTTTTTTATAGATTTATGGATGAAAATGTGATATTATTTTTTTTTCATAAAATTTCTTGTATTTTGAAAGTTTTTTTTAATCAAATTTGATTTTAATTTTCAATTTAGAGTTTTGTCAAGTCTTGTTGAGCCATCAAGTTTTGCCCAGTCCCAAGCTGGCCGAGTTTTTGGTGATTCTAAGTCTCACAACCTTGGTTCGAAGCAATGTTGTGAGACATGTCGAAGGTCTGTGAGTTTGTTGGGTCAACACTAAAATGAATAACCATTGAAAACTTATTGTGAAACTTTCCTATAAACGAAACTTGCCAAAACATGTTGAACCAGACTCGAACTTGTTAGACTTGTTGAAACTTGACAAAACTTGCCCATTAAGCAAAGGTGGATCTCACATGGAATTGACTTGGAGAAAAGGCCAAAATGTGTTTTTTGGAGGGCGAAATATGAGCAGGAACACATCAAAGGAACCCCTATAGGCATATAACCCAAAAAAAAATATGCATTTCACTCATTTGGTCATTTTATCTTCATTGATTTGAGTTTTCAGTTGGACTGTGAACACTGAAACTTTTTTCAGCAAGTTGTGTTGTTCGTGTTTGGGGTTCAGTTGGAGTCTTGAGAACACTTGTATTTGTGGGCTGGAGACCGAATAGGAGGTGGAGAGCCAAGATATGTACATGATATATCTTCAGTTTCAATTGCATTCCGATTTTAAAGAAAGTATTCTGATTTTCAGCAAAATTGATCTTGGAGATTTCATCTTCATTTTTAATTCAGGGATCAACCTACAGTGATATACTCTTCTTTTCTTTGTATTGAATCTTGACTAACCATGGCTCCTAAGTCCAAAAGGTGGTTTGATCAAGAATGAGAACATGCCTTCAAACTTGAATCAAATGATGACAAGAAGCTCAAGTGCAAACACTATAACCACAATATGAAAGGGGGGGCACAAACAACCTGAAACACCACCTAGAATGAATTCGTTGCAAATATGTCATAGTCCCATGCAAGCTATTTGATTTATGTTTAAGTTTTTGATGCTAATTTTAAGTGCCATATTTGTTATCATATTTGATGAGATGAATTGATGGAAAACCTATCGTTTTATAGATTTTAAGGATGGAAATGACATTAATATTTTTTCTGCACAAAATTTTCTGTATTCTGAGTGTTGTTTATATTTGAAGAGTTTTGAACTGATTTTTGTCGAGTTGCTAAGTTTTTCCATATCCCAAACTCGTTGACTTTTCGTCAATCCCAAGTCTCACAACCTTGGTTTGATGTGAGTTTAAGTTGGGTGGTTCATGTGCATTGTATTCAAAGCATGGAAACAATATAATGGGCATGCCATATATTGGTATTAGGGATAAATAAATATTAGGAACATAAACTACCACTCTCCAAAATGAATGAAATCATCTCCATACAAGCTTGGCTATTAAGCAAAGTTCATTCATATTATAATCAGAATAAGATTTATTAAAAATGAAACCTTCTTTTAGAGAAAAATTCACAATGACTTCAAGATGACCAAATAAAGAGGATGGAAACACTTTAACAAGATAATGCTTGTCAAGCAAAATATTGTTTGAACTAACAAGAAACTTGACAATTATAGAATTGATTTCAGTTTTTGTTGATTACACCATGTAAACCAATTGCCCTTAGTATATATCTAGAAGGCAAATCCATGGGGTAAGTAAGATTTATTGTCCAAATACTCAAAATAACATGCTCAATCAATATACACAGTGTACGCCAAATGTGAGTGTGGAGCACAACTTCCTTATAGTTAGGAACAAATTCCTCCAAATAACCCAAGTACATCCATATATCCAAATCATATGTTCAAATGTTTCACATATGCATTCAATCCAATTACATATACATTCAACCCCATATATACCCCTCATTGGGTCATAACATAACTACCCCCATTCGAAAAACTATCCTAAAAGCTTTGTGGCTAAATCTTTTGCATGTGATGAAACCAAGTAATCGAGTTACTTATATTTATGCTCTCATACAATATGATTATTCATCCATCCATATTTAGTTACTTTCAGTGTCATTCTTTGATAGCTTCCTTTCCTTTGATTCCTTAAATATTTGATAATATCTTGTTGCATAATTGTTCCTTGATGCCCTATTCCATTAATATCCTTGACTTTACCATCTTCTTCCTTGGTAACATTGATGTGGCACCAAATCTCATGGAGTAAAAGAGTAAAATCTCTCTTTAACTCTTCTATCAAAAATAATTTTCATCTTATTTTGATATTCTTGGAATCTCTCATTCACTTGTTCTTTGGTCTGTTGCACCTTAATTATCTGATAAAATCTTTTAATAAGATAATTAAGCTCTTCATTTGCATCCTGTATTAATATTAATATTAAAATGGTAATATTAAATCAAATAAATTTTTTATTTCTTATTTAAATAAATATTGTTCGTCGCACTTGCGATGACAACTTAAATAGCTACAACAGTTTTGCAATATAAACAAGAAATTTTTCATCGCAAGTGCGACAAAAAATTAAATAGCCGTGACATTTTTGCTATGTAAAAAATGAAAATTTTTCATCGCACTTGCAACGAAAACTTAAATAGTTGCGACAATTTTGCAATATAAACAACAAAAGTTGTTGTCGCAAGTGCGATGACAACTTAAATAGTTGCGACAGTTTTTCTATGTAAACAACAAAAATTTGTCGTCGCACTTGCGATGACAACTTAAATAGTTGCGATAGTTTTGCTATGTAAACAATGAAAGTTGTCGTCGCAAGGGTCATCGCAATTGAGACGAAATGTTGGTTTCAAATTTTTTGCCTAAATTGCCGTATTGGCGACGATATTTCTTTTTTGCCGCAATTGTGATAAGTTCCCTAGGGGCGTCTCTCTTGTGATGTTCATTCAATTTCATCACAATTGCCACGTGACACAAAATGATGTTTCAGAGAATCCAGATCCATCACAAATTCCACAACATAACGTCGCAAGAGCGTCGAAATAGTCGTCGCAAAATGACCCAAATTTGTTAGTGCCTTCTTACCAATAGTATAACAACAAATATTTGGCACTTTTGTTTGGGATGCATAATATTATTGTTTATCTCTAGGGATTGTTAATGTTCATTTCAAACCCTATAAATATCTCCATCAAAAAGTTATTTTGCAAGAGTTATTCCCTTAGAATCCATACTCTCTTTAAGATATATTAACAATGAATATGTATGGCCAAGAAGTTTCTCTGCATCCGAAATTTTATCCCAAATACACATCAATCTAAACCAAATATCCAAAGTGTTTACATTGTACTCTTAATATATAATTGTAAATCAAGTAGAGATTAAAAAATCAAATTTTAGGGTAAGAATTACATGAAACCATTAAAGATATAGAAACAACCTTTCTCTTCTAAGAAATGGATACTAAGTAAAGTAATTCAGCCCCCATAAGACATAAATTTGAATGTAATAAGAAATTTATTAAGAGAATGATGAAACCAGAGCTAGTTTAACTATATGGCCAAAGGATGGTTTTTTCTTAATTTTAAATAGGATGCACCCATGCAAAATGACTAGGATTTTTAGTTATCAAAATTTGATCCATGATACCATTAATTGAAATTATGATTTCACTTTTGCAAAATCACATGACACAAAGAATTTAGAGGACCAAATATACTTTTATATTTATATTGCATCAAGGAAAGAGAGCGAATATCTTATTTTCTATTTTACCAACTATCCTTAACAATAGCTATTATATTTCTCAAGCCGTTCACTACTAGCATTGTGTTGAATGCAAAAAAAATCAAAGTATCAAAGAGCCACTAGAAATAAAAGTCTCCAAAACCCCAACAGTTTTGGATAGAGTTATTATAGTAGCAGAGATCTACTAGTACAAGTTACTAAGACAATCCTAAAGGATCTAAGAATCCATATCAATGCTATTCACTTGGCCTACTCACATGCCATCTTGGTGAATGTAGGTTGCAAGTGCCTAGATCAATTAGATAATCATATTCATCACAACATAATATAGGAGTTTATAATGTTGAAGCAAAAAAGGGTTGGAAGGTATTATTTATTACAAATGCTCAAATCTTAATGATCAATCATGTTTAGCATTTAATATCTTCTTGTAGAAACATTTCCAATACTTGATTATCAAGTCCATAATTGCTAAATTGTATGTATATTCTATATTGATAGAAATTAGTTTTATCTATCAAAATAAAATCATTCCATGTGCTAGAGATCTATTCAATTGATTTCATAAGTATAAATTGAACATAGAGATGTTATAGAATTAATATGTCACTACTAATAGGGAAACCAATATATGAAATAGGAATTAATTTTTGAAGAATGACTAGTCAAAAAAATGAAACGAATACCATGGGATACATTGCCTCATATCCTTTCTCTAGAAACATAGGTTTCATTTGAATTTTTAAAATTAGTTATAGGGAATAACTAGTACTTCAATGGTCCAGATTATGTTGAGAATGACATGAAGGTAGATATATAACATAGATATAACAAGGAAATAAAAAGAGATATTGCAAGGAACACAGTAATACAATAGAACTCAGATTCTATTAATGATTGTCTGGAATACAAAAGACTGTAAAATGCGAAGCACACAACTTAGATAGAATGATGGTAGCCTATCTCTGAAGAGAGAGATGTGTCAGATACACTCATTCCCAAGAAGATGATTACGAAGAGGTTAAAAAGGCCTTTTAACATAAATCATCAATGAGAAAACCTTGAACATCCAAAACCCTAACCCTAGAATATGAAACGCCAAAAGGTTTGTGGGCCTCGATGTGGTTAGTTGATACATAAATTTCTCGGGGGTGAAAATGTTGCATACAATCTTCATTTAGGATTCTCGATACCCCATCGAAAAGGTCTAGCCAAGCAGTACACATTCTGAATGGCCCAGTACATTCCTTCAACAATCTATTGGGCGCTACCACAACAATAAAATATAAGATTATAAATAAACTTAATTAATTAATGTAGAATTAGGGTTCCTCCCAACCGACAGTTAAGCTTTCCTCTATCCATTTAGCATTTATATGAAGTGTATCTCTTAAATAATAAGATAGTCTTCTTGTCCTGAATATGGATCCTGATATGGATCTAAAACGTCGACAATCCATCAATGAACTATGGTTTTTCCAAACTTCACTGAAAACCCTCGCCATGGAAATCTTATTGAACGGATCATTTAGGGCCTCAAAGTGACCCCGAAAGTTTTGGAGACAAAAAATGAAATATCCTCAATCCTTGGATTCTGATATTTACTGCTACTATTGGATGTTTTGTTGCATATCTAATACTTTGGGGATTTGTAGATGTTTTTGTTGGGTTTTTAGATGTGTTTGTTTAGTTTTTATGTTCTCATGCATAGCATGCATGGCATTGTTGGATCCATAAATAACTCATTTCACTTTATTAAATAAAAATAAATGCTAATACATGGAAATACTTGAAATCAATTTCAAAATGCCTCAATTAGATTGTAACAAAGATAAAATTATCCTATAGTACCAAGGAAGACAATTAGAATACTAATCTATAACATGCATCAACCAATTTGCAACACACAAGTCAAATCTATTGCATGCATGGAAGGAATGTTGCCTGCAACTACCAGAACCAACAAAAAACTGAGATCTAATAGCTATGATCCTTGGAATATGATGACATATATTCCCACTAGGTCGTCCTCTCCCTAAACAATTCATGTGTTTGACTTATGAGTTGACCTGGGTTCTACCTTAGTTATCCAACAAAACCCTTATCACCATCGTCCCTTCTGGTAAACCAGAAGGCTACACTGCGGACAGAGTGCAAAAGGTAGTCTCACCCGAGATGGTTTACCGGGGACCACCCGAGATGGTTTATGGGGGACTGTAGTATGTATATTTTTGCAGTCATGGAAGGGATTGGGGCATGCTCTTTCTTTCTTCTACGTATTTCTACTTAAACATGAATTTTATTATACTATTCATTAGATCCATTCATTCATTCATTCATTTTCATACTTAATCTAATGTACATTATAAATAAATCATCCATTCATATACCTAGACATTCAATGATAAATGCAAAAATAGTGACACATTAAAACACATTGCACACATGGTTTTACCATGGTTCACCCCCTTGGGGCTACTTCCAAAAATATCTTCTTCTTCTTTTCTTATTCATCAAAATGCGTTGGAGCAGTACATCATATTAAAGAGTAGCGAGGCGAGCCTAGGTCACACCAAGATCCATAGCTTGTGAACTGATTCTCAACTACTTGGACCTCATCTGAGCTCTACATCTCTCAAAAAATACTTCAACTCCCAAAAACTCCAAAAAAGGTTCCCCAAAATAGGCAAGATACTTCTACAGATCAATAGATGCCTATGATAATGACCAATCCTCCTCTAATATCCCTCATACCCCTTATTTATATTTTAAAAATGGGTTATAAACCCTTACAATACATCCTAAAACCCTAACCCTAACTAGGTTAGGTTTGTCCACATTTGCGTCGGATTTCCACAAATCCTATCGCGCATTTTTCTTTTCCTCAAAATGTGGGGTGTTATTTTGCCTCACTTGTTGCATTGTTCTCCAAACATGCCTTCTCCAACAGGCCCCAAACACTAACATGTGGCTCATCCCGAGCCACTTAGCCTCAGTGCACCTTCTGCAGTGCTACCTCCAGCGTATGAAACTTCCTTCCCAATGATGTCACTTTCTCTTTAGCCTCTACGCTCTTCCCAGCTAATGTCTCCAAACCCTTTTTTGTTATTTGATATTTCAGCATTTCTCTTATTTCTGTGAGCACCTGCTCCCATATTCCTTTTTCTATTTGGAGTTGGTGTATCATCCCTTCTTCTTGTTTTTGAAATGGCTCCAATTGAGCTTGCCTTACTTGTTTCTGCTCCTCCACATTCTTTACTTCTGCTTGCAAGTTCTTTTGTTCCTATGTGGCTTTAATTATAAGGGATATATCCATGATTTTTTGTCTCTTCTTCAAGTCATGAACTTCCACATTCAGTTTTTCCTCCCTCTGGTCCAGCTGCTGGATATTTTCATCCTCTTCTAGGCTTGTCCAAATCTGTGTAGTCTTGTTATACAGTTCTACCACTTCTTTAACTTCTTGTGCTAGACTTTCTACGTGTGCAGTAGCCTCTTTCTCTCTCTCTACGCTCGCACTTATAGAGGTGTGCTTGGAGATAAATTCTCTATTAACTATATTATTTATTGTTGGTATCTTTCCATGGTCTACATAATTTTTTGTCTCTTCTCTTTTGTTGTAACCTTCAGTGCCTTCGCACAGTCGAGTATACTCATGCATACCTCTGTGAGATTCTTCTGTAAATTGTCTGAGCATTGCTTCTATTTCTCCTTTTCCAACATGATTTTCTCACATATCACTTGTATAATCTCCTTCACCTCACGATCGATCGCTAGGTTGGTGGCATCCGCCCTAGCTCTGGACTGTACTTCCTGCATTACACTTCTTTTTAGTCCATATAGCACCTTTGTGGGTATTTTCTCTAGGACCAACTCCATATGCTCCACATCCTTTACTAGTATCTACATTGTATGTTCATCCATGTCCAACATTTCTTGTGTGACTGTGAATTTGTCACTACTCACTACTACTATCTGCATGGTCTCTTCCTACTCTTTTTGCGTAGATGTTTCTTGGTCTTTTTTATGTCTGTTGCGTTGCTAGATGATGTGCTATATTTATTTTTAGTCTTTGCAAGATGTCATGTACTTATACTAATTTTTCCATGATTTCTTCCCTTTGCATCTCTGTTGTGCATACTACATCCTCTCCTCTATCTTGGAATTTATATACTACCAATTGGGCATCATCCTCTGTAATATTGATAGTTGGAGGATTTTTATGATACTTCATCTTTTTCCTGATTTATGCTTCCTTTTTTCCCCTTCTCTTCTTAGTTGGGGTTGAGGTATGTGCCTCAATTTTCATATTTGTTGTTTCCCCATCTCTTACTTCCTTCAGATGAGAGCTATCCTTCTCACCATCCCCTTTGACTTATGTCCTTGATACTATCTCTTTATGTCTAGGCTTTTTGTTGGTTGCGTTACTTCCTAAAGCTTGGCCATGCTATGTAGCTTTCCTAGTATTTTTTGTTGGACTGCTTGCCTTTTTGAAGGTTCCTTCTTTTGTTGGATCCTTAGGTTTGGTTCCTTTATTTTGTGTTGTTGGAACCTTCCACTACACAGGCCATCCTTTCACAATCCAGTCTACCTCTTCCCTTGATGTGCAGTATCTCATTTCCAGGCACTTCTTCTTTGGGTCCCTTATGGTCTGTATCCATAAATGATGTCTTGAAGCTTTGAAATTTTCAATCCCTTCATTTCCTTGCACCACTTCAATTGGGATCATCCAGACATTGGTTGTATTTTTTTCATATCCTTGAATAACATGGCGAATACCGCACTGTTATCCTGTTGGTTCTTGGGGTCCTTTTCCTTACACAAAGTTTCGAAGCGCGTTGCATAACTTTTCCTCTTCCAGTCTAGAAAATATGAAAACTTGGGTTGCTACTATCCCATGAGTGCTATCAATATTAGCAACCAAGACTAATGGAATTTTTTTCCATTATCCTGTGCATCTATACAATCTACCAAAAATTGATTTAACAGGTATGGTGCCAAATTGAACACTACGCCCTTTGCACATTGCGCAACTATTTCTATCACTCTTGTTGGGGCTTCTTCCTTTCTACACTTTCTCAACAGTTTGCAGGCCATAAGTTTTGTAGAAAACTTGGTTTCCTGATCGTTAATATCCTTGATGATTAGTCTTCATATTCCCCTGTTTGTCCTGAACTGTGTTTTCACTTCCTCTACAATTTCCTTATCTCTCGATTTATTTTCCAAATAGTCTTTGGAATTTACCCCATTGGTAGGAAGCCCTATGATCTTCACTATGAGATACACATATATGGGGTTGGCCCATCCATCCACAAGATACCTCCATGTACCCTGTCCAATAGCTTTTTTTACACAAAGTCCCATTTTTTTACCACGCCCAAAAAGGAATATGTCCAACAAATTCAACACGCCCAAATTATAGAGACATGTGACCCACTGCGCTTGCTCCAAAATAGGTTTCCCTAGGGGTCATGCCTCCCCCCTGTTCTCCAAGTATGCTTCATGTGCAAAGTCGAGAAACTTTGTAGTGTTGCTTATATCATGGTCCACATAATTTATCTTTGGCACCTTCCCTAACATCTCTTCCACTACAACTACAAC
>JASDQU010883609.1:12592-24411 GCA_032191745.1 Picea mariana
AAATAGGTTTCCCTAGGGGTCATGCCTCCCCCCTGTTCTCCAAGTATGCTTCATGTGCAAAGTCGAGAAACTTTGTAGTGTTGCTTATATCATGGTCCACATAATTTATCTTTGGCACCTTCCCTAACATCTCTTCCACTACAACTACAACATCAGGAAGATGGGGTAATGTAATTTCCACCATGCTTCGTGCTTTTCCTCTTTTGACCTCCAGCCACGTTTTCTTTTGTGGCTTCATCCTCGGGTTCTTCTTCTTATTCTCCCTCCATTTCCTACTGGCCTGTAATATCTTCGACCAATAATTCTTCTGCGCTGACTTTCTTCTTCCTTTTGTCTTTTTCCTCTATTATTGTAGGGTTTTCGATAGGGTTTGCATTATCGTTAGGGTTTTTTGTGCTTTGTCCCACTTACACTTGTTCAGCGCTTGATAGCTATTCCTCTACTCTAGTGGGACTGATCAATTCGGTATCAGATGTTGTTACATCCTCCAGCTCCTCAAAACACTTTGGTTCTTCCATTCGTTCTTTCTTCTTGCCAGACTGTTGGGTTACTTGCACAAATCGACTGGGAGAGCCAACTTTCGAGAGTGAAATATTCTGCTCTTTCTCTATCACCCTTTTCTCGCGCTCTCAAGTGCTTAGTTTCTCAAAATTTGTTAAGTGTCAAATTTTCTCGTGCTTTTCCCTTTTTATAAACATGATCATTAATGTTCTATCTTATTTTCAATTTTTCCAGTCATTTGTGCAGTGTCAAATTTTCCTTCGCACAGTCTTCCAAATTATGTCGCACCAATCACTATGTGATGTCATTCCTAAATTATTTATTTCTCCTAATTACTTATTTTTTGATTTTTCTTCATTTTTTTGTTTTTATCTTCCTTTTGCTTCTTTTAGCTCCTACTATTTACAATATGTACAAGTCTACTTGTTGCATTGTAACTATTTAGAATTAGTAGGTCGAGTATCCATGTACAGTTTTAGTCAAATACCATTCACCATTCCTTTCATTTCCTTTTTTGTTAAGTCTTGTAGTTGTACAACACCTCAGTCTCTAGCAAACTTTATCTGATATGTCCCTAGCAAATGCATTCTGAGCATCCCTGGGTGGTGCAAGTGCTTACTGTCATAGAGGAGAACCATATCTCCTTCCTTAAACTTATTCTTCTTGATATGTATGCCATGCCATGCTTTATCCCTTTCTTTATGTACTTCTTGATGGAAACATGTCGTTATTATTTCTTCTTCTAATTCCATCAGTTGAGCTAATCTTTCCTGTGCTGCGCCATTTTTTTTCAGCTCTGTGACTGTTGCAATGCATAGACTTGGTATCAGGCAATGTAATGGAACTACTTCCTCTTGTCCATACACCAATCTAAAGGTTGTTTGTCGTGTTAATTTCTTCCAGGTAGTTTTATAAGCCCAAAGTATTATTGGTGCCTTCAAATCCCAATTGTCTCTGTTTACATTGCAAATCTTTGTCATGGCTTTCTCCAAAGTCTCGTTGAAGGCTTCCATTGTTCCATTTTCTTGAGGGTGGTAAGGAGTAATCTTCTGGTGGTGTATCTTAAACTCTTCAATAATTTCCTCAATTGTACTATTGATGAAGTGGGTCCCCTGATCACTCATCAATATCCTTGGACATCCAAATCTTGTCACTTCATTCTCAAATAAAAAGCATGTTGCAGTCTCTGCGCCGCAATCCTTTACTGGTGTTGCCTCTACCCATATGGTCAAGTATTTCATTGTTGTAATAATATATATGGCTACTGATCTTCTATATGGTGGATTAATTATATCTACAAAATATATTTCCCATTTATCGAACACTTGTAAAGTAAATTGTGGTCTCAGTGGCATCTCAACCCTCTTGGATGGCTTCCCAAATCTTTGACAAACATCACACTTCCGACAATGTTCCTTTGAATCCTTATGAACTGTTGGTCACCATAATCCTGCGCACAATACCTTATGTGTGATATATTATCATGCATAGTGTCCTCCTACAATTCCTTCATGCGCTTCTGCCAAAATAATAGTTCTTCCATGCTCCATCTCACATCTCCTCAAGATGTTATCTACTCCAAGTTTATATAAATGACCTGCAATCAACTGATAATATGCAGCTTTGACCACCAAATTTTTCTTCAACACGGTAGTAAATTATCTAGGTGCAAATCCTATACTCAAAAACTCAATTATATCAGCAAAATATTCGTCAGTAATTTGTATTGAAAATAATTGTGCATCTGGAAAGTTGTTTTCCAAGTTACTGGGTCCTTCTCCATTTGTTATCCTGGACAAGTGATATGTGTCAAACAGTTGGCTTAGGTTGATGGACAGTTGGTATGGATTGTTGGTTGTCATTGATTTCAACCACTAGAGAGTGATATTGTATATTGATATCAACCCTTAGTGATTGATGTCAACCCTTGGAGAAAGTTCGGTAGCGAATTCCGGTAGCACATAGGTTTGGGTAATGGAACCAAGTTTGCTTGATGTATAATGGTATGAATTTTAATGTATTTTAAGGTAATATTATTCTATATGGATAGTACGTGTCATTCCATTTCTGGTGGTATGTGGAATGCCACATAACTCCTCACGGTTAGAGAGTTATGGCCATGTGAAGTTGGAGAACCCAGGTTTGGGTAATGGACCCAAGTTTGTTTGATGGATAATGGTACGCGTTTTGATATATTTGTAGCAAATACTATTCTAGATGGATATTACATGTCATTCCATTTTCAGTGGTATGTGGAATGTCACATAAATCCTCACGGTTAGAGAGTTATGGCCATGTGAAGTTGGAGAACCCTCATGAGTCTTCTAGAAGCCCCAAAAAGTCAAAGTAGTCAAAGTGTTTGCAAAGAAGAAATTATATAAATAATAAAGTGAAGTGATGAGTGTAATAAAACTCAAAGTGGATACAAAATAAATTGTTTAAATAATAAAGCTAATGGAGAAATTAATAAGTAGACAAGTGGTTAGAAGTGGGTTAACCCTAAAATAAGGAAAGTGGGTTAAGATGGTTAAAAGGTAACCCCTTGAGGAAGATACATGAAAGTATAAATAAGAGGCAAGGCTCTCTCATTTTAATAACACTTGAGAATATTGAATATCTACAAGTGACTTAGATAACCAAAGGATATCTAAGCTGAATTTCAGAGGGAAGGTAAAGTAAAGAATGTTGAAATTCAAGGGAGGATAAATTCTTTTGATGATGCTTTCTAAGGTATGTTATTTAAAGGTTATCTCACCATTTTCGCAATAACCTTTTTTATAGAATGATTCAGACCGTAAAAATGGGAGGTTGTTGAGGAAACATATCCAAGTAGTTGTGGTACAAATTTTAGCTTGTGGGTGATTGTACTTTTGGACTTACACTCTGTGGAAAATAGGGTTTTTGGCTAGTTCTGAAACTGGTCTAAAACATGTGTTTCGGGTAAAAATGTCATAACTTCTTCATAGAATACCCAAATTCAGTAAGACCAAATGTGTTGGTTAGACTACATTCTATAGTATTTGTTTTACAATGTTTCGATCCATACAATAAAAATTATGTGTGGGGAACACTCTACAAGTTTTCTCTCTAGAATAATCTAGAATTCAAAAAGGTATGTCATTTTCGCAATAACTCCTTTAGTGAGAGGTTCCAAGTAGTGACACCTAGAGGAATTGCATAAAACACACTGAAGAATATTGTTTACTATTTTCATATATTTATTCATTATAGGTACATAGTTATGATTATTTCAATTTAGGGTTGTTGACTAATCCAAAACTAGTCATGTGAGACTAAAGTAAAGTTTGATGAAAATGCTAGTCTATTGTTGTTAAAGTTAAGGAAGGTTTGCAGGTATGTGATCATGTACACCAGGTCTACAACAAAGTTACAAATCAGATTTGGATGATGAAATTGATGAGGCCTTTTGGTTGAGGTACATGTTGGCTACATGATTGAGAAAAGTAGTTGATGAGTTGGCACATACATGAGGTGTATAGTTGATGATGTTAGTACATATTGATGAGTCATAGTTGAGGAGTAGTTGATACATGATTGGTACATACTTGGTACATGGTTGGAGGCACTTTTTAGTATTATTGTTGACACATGGTTTATGGATGATGTAGCATACTTGTATTGGTATATTATTAGAAGCACATATTGATCTTGGTGATGATTATGAGTTGTTGTGTTATGTTTGGTTGATGCACATCTTTGAGAGTTGTCTTGGTGATTGATATCGATGATTAGATATGATTTGGTTGATAAGATTGATGAGACAGGTTATTGTGATAGGTTGTTTAGACATGTTGTTGTGACATGTTATCCGTACAAGTTTGGTGCATGGTTGATGCACTCGTTGATGGTACAGGTTGAGGTATAGGTTGGTGCATGGTTGATGCACTTGTTTATGGTACAGGTTGATTACAGGTTGTTTGGTATAGGTTGGTGCATGGTTGATGCACTTGTTTATGGTACAGGTTGATTACAGGTTGAGGTACAGGTTGATGCATGGTTGATGCATGGTTTAGGTTATTGGTACAGGTTGTTTGGTGTAGGTTGATTCATACAAGTTTACAGCACTACATCTCACATTGATAGTGTGACAATGATTCCATCATTATACTTATACGTCAAGGAGGTTGGATGGGGAAAGGATAGGTGGTTGTAGCCACCTTCCAGTTGTAGCAGGAGAACATAGCGGGTTGTAGCCTCCTTCTGGTTGTAGCCAAAGAATTGGGGAGTTGGAGCTTCCCTCAGGTTGTAGCCAGAGAAACTAGGGGGTTGGATCCTCCTTCTAGTTGTAGTTGGGAAACAAAGGAATTTGGTGCTTCCAATGAATGTAATTATTAAATACATATAAGAAAAAGCATTTTGTGGTTTTCTCCCTCTTTGGGTTTCCACGTAAAACACTAGTGTATCGTGTATGTGTGATTGCTCATTTGTTCATTGTTTATTTAGTCTACAACTATTGGATGATAATGCTATATTAATATAACACTTTCATTGTATGGTGAAAAATGATTAAATTGCTCTATTACGTATTCATCCCCCCTCTCAGTAATCCAACAATTGGTATTAGAGTGTTTCCTTCAGGAAACAATTTAACCACTGGAAGGAGATCATGGATTATTCTGATAATGGAGTACCAATGTTCAATGGTAAGAATGGTTTTAAGTATGATATGTGGATCAAAAGGACAAAAGTATTTTTACAGGCACATGGACATTATATTTGGATATCAGTTGTTACAGGATATGATAGTTCAAAAAAGGAAAAGACTGCAGCCAAGAAGGAATTGAAGAAGAATAAAAAAATAGAAATGGATTTCATCTGGGAAGGATTACCTAATATGGTAAGAGAAAAGGTTGGTAAATGTTCATCAGCCAAAGAACTTTGGGACAAGTTACATGACATATATTCTTCACCCATCACAGATTAAAAAAATTCCAAAGAAGATGCAGAAACAAATCAAGAAGAATTATGTTCACCATGTCAAACAAATTCAGAAGATGAAGAGTACATAATCACCAAAGGTATGTTGTTTTGCTTTAATTGTGAAAAATGAGGACATCTTGATATAGAATTCCATGAAGGAAATGAGAAAGAAAAACTAATTGAAAAGGAAGACAATTATGAAGAAGAATTGATTAGTGCTTTAGATGAACTAAGAGAAGAAAAAAAGTCACTCAAGAAAGAATTGATGAAAAAAGAGGAAAGTGTTCACAATTTTGAAGAATCCCAACAGGTCATCGATAACTTAAAAACTCATCTAGAAGAAGCCAGAAAGATCGAAGAAAATCTTGAATATCAAAATAAGTATTTGGAAGCCAACATAGAAGCACAAAAGGAAGAAGCATAAATGAGAGAGAAGATATTGACAGATCATCTTAAGGAAAGAATTAACGATCTAAACCAGCTTGAGGCAAAGTTTTTTCAAGAAGAGAAAGGACTTGAAGAAGAAATAATCACATTAAAAATTCATCTTGAAGAAGCGAAAAGAACAGAAGAAGTCATGAAGTCTCAGATAATGAAGAAAGAAGAATAGGTTGAGAAGCTTGAAGAAGAAGTTGTCACATTGAGAAGTAAAATCGTCAAGATCAACAAGAACATTGAAGAGACAGAAACATCCACATCAGTTATAGAGAATGAAGAGAAGCACTCTAGGTTGCTAGAAAAGAAGAATGAAGAAAATAGAGAGTTATGTAGAAGTACTCAAAGGAAGGAATCATGGTCAACTAGAATCTAAGAAAACTATTGAAGATACATCTTTAAGAAGACCATCCATGTTCAAGCCACAAAGAATCTTCAATCATGATCATGATCAGTCAAGGCAAAAATTCAGAAGGAATACCCCACAAAGAAGATCATTCACTCCCAGGTATGCAAATTTATTTTATTGTCATTGTTTTTATTGTACTAACTTTGGACATAAGGTTGTAGATTGCAGGGATTATAAAAGAAATGTTCAAGCAAGAAATGCCTATGTGGCCCCACATAACATTGAATGTTACAAATGTCATAACTATGGGCACCTAGATAGTGATTGTAGAAGCATGATCGATACTTCCATGAAAGCGAGAAAACACGAAGAACAGGTGAGCAAATACTAGGTCTCAGAGATCGCAAGATTGGAAATAAAACGAGATGAAGAAAACTCTACAGAGAAAAAGAAATATGTAAGATACAGAAAGGTTTGGAAAATAACTAAAAGAAAAGAAGGATAGGTAAATAAGGAACACGTTCAAGAGATTGTACTTTCAGGCATTGTAGTGAAAGATGAATCCACAGACAGAAAGAAAGAAGTCAGAGCTCAGAGAGATGATGAATCTACCAATGAATATTATGATGAATACACATCAGAGCGGGAATTGTTCTGAGCCATCTGACTTAGAGACTCCCAGGTAATATGAATATTAGACAGGGGGAGTCTATGTGATATCTATGATAGACCAAAGAACCATCTTTCGGGCATCTTGAAGATTTTGAGAAGAAAGATCCAGAGAAGTCAGTTAGCAAAAGTACAGTTTGATAGATTAATTAAGACTTCATGATAGTATAGTGATAAATGGATCGGCATTATGGACAATTGTGCAAGCAGAGTCTTGGACAGTATGGATAGAGATGGATTCATAAGAATACTTATCAGGTTTGGACAAATATATGACAGTGGACGAGAGCATGGATTCATAGATTGGCAGAGAGTGGTTCAACGACAAAGGAACATTATCATAATGGATGATAATTACACAGGAAATGGCTCAAACAATGCTAATGGATTCCAAATTGACAGATATTTTTTGGACACATGTAGTGCATACATCAGTTCACATTCAAAATAGAGTAATGCTCATAAACAACAATGACAAAAATCTCTACGAACTATGGAAAGGAAGTGCAGACAACAACCTCTACATCAAGGTAACTCAAGGTAGTATTTTATTAATTGAAATTTATGTTGATGATTATTTTTTTGGAAGTACTAATGATAGATTAAGCCAGAAATTTGCAAAGGATATGCATAATGAAGTTGAAATTTCACTGCTTGGAGAACTATCCTTCTTTCTGGGTCTTCAGATATGTCAAAGAAACCAAGGAATTTTTATTTCTCAAACTAAGTATATCAGAGAAATGCTAAAGAGGTTCGGAATGGAAGATTTCAAACTAGTTACCACTCCTATGAAAACCAGTTGCAAGTTGAGAAAATATGATTATTCAAAGTCTACAGACCAGAGGAAATACAGGTCAATGATTGGTAGCTTACTATATGTGACAACATCCAGACCAGATGTAATGGGGGCAGTTGGACAGGTGGCACGATTTCACGCAACACCAAAGGAATTGCATGTATTAGCAGTGAAAATGATTTTTAGATATCTCAAAGGAATAGAAGAGTTTGGATTATCGTATCCAAAAGGAACGGATATATCACTTATTTCCTACATAGATGCAGATTGGGCAGGTTGCATTGTTGACCGGCGAAGCACCAGTGGAGCAACATTCTACCTAGGTGAGTGTTTAGTATCGCGGTTAAGCAGCAATCATCAGTATCCTTATCTACAGCCGAGGCATAGTATATTCCAGTAGCATCATGTTGTACACAAGTTCTATGGATGAAACAAAATCTGAAAAATATACAGGTTGAGTATGATGATCCCATTCCAATATATTGTGATAATACAAGCGCCATCAGTATCTCAAAGAACCCGGTGATGCACTCCAAAATGAAGAACATTCCAATCAAGTATCACATTCTACGGGAACATGTTACAAAGAAGAACATCAGAGTTGAATATGTGGGCACAAAAGAACAAGTGGCAGACATCTTTACCAAACCGCTTCCAAGGGAATCCTTTGAGTATCTTCGCTAGAGACTAAGAGTAATTTCTACTCCAAAATGAATGCTTTTGAATGCTTATTTTATATGTCTTAGATTTACATGAGGAAGCACCATAAAGAGGATAGTTCAGGTTGGGAGATTAGTTTCAGGAAGAGTTCAGTCAGGGGGAGTATCCCCAAGGACAGCTCAGTTAGGGGGAACATCTCCAAATGGAAAGATACATTTTCCATTGATGACAAAGGGGGAGAGATGTATCGGATGCAAGATAGAAAATCTTGGAGAGAGAGCACAGAGGCATGTAGACATGGGGAGAAGCCCCAAGGAAATTTCATTTAGGGGGAGCAACCCCAAAGGGAGATATCCTTTTCCATTGATGTCAAAGGGGGGAATATAGAAACATTGATGAGGAGTATAAGCATGAATGTTATCATGACTAAGTGTTTCCATCAATGTTGGTGTTGCCATCAATGACAAAGGCGGAGATTGTTTAACAGTTGGCTTACGTTGATGGATAGTTGGTATGGATTTTTGGTTGTCATTGATGTCAACCATTGGAGAGTGATATTGTAGATTGATATCAACCGTTAGTGATTGATGTCAACCCTTGGAGAAAGTTCGGTAGGGAATTCTGGTAGCACAAAGGTTTGGGTAACTCACCCAAAATTGTTTGATGTATAATGGTATGAGTTTTAATATATTTGAAGGTAAGACTATTTTATAAGGATAGTACATTTCATTCCATTTCCAGTGGTATGTGGAACGTCACATAACTCCTCACGATTAGAGAGTTATGGCCATGTGAAGTTGGAGAACCCAGGTTTGGGTAATGGGCTCAAGTTTGTTTGATGGATAATGGTACACATTTTGATATATTTGTAGGAAAGACTATTCTATATGGATAGTACATGTCATTCCATTTCCAGTAGCATGTGGAATGTCACATAACTCCTCATGGTTAGATATTTATGGCCATGTGAATTTGGAGAACCCTCATGAGTCATCTAGAAGCCCCAAAAAGTCAAAGTAGTCAAAGTGTTTGCAAAGAAGAAATTATTTAAATAATAAAGTGAAGTGATGAGTGTAATACAAATCAAACTCGATACAAAATAAATTATTTAAATAATAAATTTAATGGATAAATTAATAAGTAGACAAGTGGTTAGAAGTGGGTTAACCCTAAAATAAGGAAAGTGGGTTAAGATGGTTAAAAGGTAACCCCTTGAGGAAGTTACATGAAAGTATAAATAAGAGGCAAGTCTCTCTCATTTTAAGAACACTTGAGAATATTGAATATCTACAAGTGACTGAGGTAACCAAAGGATATCTAAGCTGAATTTCATAGGGAAGGTGTGTAGAATTCCTGCAGAAACCCCGATAGATCTAGAATTCTAGTTAAATTGAACACATGCAATTTGCTGATATTCAAGAGATGAGAGAAAGTTTTTTCTCCATAAATAAGAGAATTATATTAATAAAAAATGAATATACATGAGCAACCATCCTCAAAACGAAGAGAGGAGGTGAATATATAGAATTTCCAACATAGAAATTCTAGTCAAAAAAAGCTAGAAATAGCTAAAATAGGTGTCATAAGCTAAGGGAGACCACATGGTTCGACCTAGACCACTAAAGATACATGTCACGCACTCATTAATTTCAAAAATAGTTAATTTATGCGCATTAGCTCACTTAATCTCACTTAATTGACAAGAGAAGCAGTTCCAACTCACTTAACTCACCCGAAATAGTAGTTACTAATAATAGTAACAACAAAAATCATTAATTAAGGAATAAATCTCTCACTCAAAGAGGAGGTGCGCATTCCCCAATAATAGATGAGTTTTTGCATGGGGGAGTTGGAATAAATCATGAATAAATCAATAAAATCAAGAATAAATCGAGAAAATCAAGAACCGGGAGTTGAGTCTTAATCTAAAATTAGCAATTTTCCCTAAAATCTAGGGATGAGGCACCCTTCTTCTCTATGTGGCCAAATTAGGTGAAATAAAGTGTAAATGAATGTATTAACCAATATATAGGAGTCTAATCTACCTATAAACTAATGTAAGTTAGGGATATGCTCCAACAAGGTGAATTAACGAAGGCCGAAATTCAAGGGAGGATAAATTCTTTTGATGATGCTTCTAAGGTATGTTATTTACAGTTCATCTCACCATTTTCGAAATAATTTCTTTTCTAGAATGATTCAGACCATGAAATTGGGAGGACGTTGAGAAAACATATCCAAGTAGCCTTCGTAAAAATTTCATCTTGTGGGTCGTTGTATTTTTGGAGTTACACTTCGTGGAAAATAGGGTTTGTGGCTAGTCCTAAAACTAGTCTAAAATAGGTGTTTCGGGTAAAAACGTCATAACTTATTCATAACATATCCAAATTCAGTAAGAACAAATGTTTTGGTTACAGTATAGTCTATAGTATTCTGTGTACAATTTTCATATCCATACAACAAATATTACATGCGGGGCACGGTCTACAAGTTCGCTCTCTAAAATAAGCCAAAATTCAACAAGGTATGCCATTTTTGCTATAACTCCTTTTATGAGAGGTTCCAAGTCGTGAAGTCTGGAGGAATTGCATAAAAGACAACTAAAGAAAATTGTGTACCATTTTTGGATATTTATTCATTATAGGTACATAGTTATGATTATTTCAAGTTAGGGTTGTTGACTAATCCAAAATTATTCATGTGAGACTAAAGTAAAGTTTGATGAAAATGTTAGTCTCTTGTTTTTAAAGTTAAGGAAGGTTTGAAGGTATGTGATCTTATACATCAGGTCTATTACAAAGTTACAAATCAGATTTGGATGATGAAATTGATGAGGGATTTTGGTTGAGGTGCGTGTTGGGTACATGGTTGAGACAAATAGTTGATGAGTTGGCACATACATGAGGTGTATAGTTGATGATGTTGGTACAACTTGATAAGTCATAGTTGATGAGTAGTTGATACATGATTGGTACATGGTTGGAGGCACTTGTTAGTGGTATTTTTGACATATGGTTTATGGATTATGTAGCATACTTGTATTGGTATATTATTAAAAGATTATATTGATATTAGTGATGATTATGGGTTGTTGTGTTATGTTTGGTTGATCCGCATCTTTGAGAGTTGTCTTGGTGATTGATATTGGTGAGTAGATATGATTTGGTTGATAAGATTGATGAGACAGGTTGTTTGGACAAGTTGTTGTGACATGTTATTTGTACAGGTTTGGTGCATGGTTGATGCACTTGTTCATGGTATAGGTTGGTGCATGGTTGATTCACTTGTTTATGGTACATGTTGATTAAGGGTTGTTTGGTACAAGTTGGTGCATGGTTGATGCACTTTTTTATGGTACAGGTTGTGTTAAGGTCCTAACCCGCACATAGGTAGATCAATGTATTGGGATGTAATAAAGGTCAATATTAATAAGACCTTTCAATAAAATAGAATAAGGAGGATGTAAGA
>JASDQU010883609.1:24511-48493 GCA_032191745.1 Picea mariana
GAAGTTAAAGCAAATGATCAAAGAACGAGAAGAGAGTAATAAGACTCAATTATATGAAAAGGAAGAAGACATCACAAGACTAAAGAAAAAAAAATAAGATATGAAGGCAAGAAGGCAGATGATGAGATTAACAAAAATTTTGAAATTATTGTTCATCTCAAGACCCAAATTGAAGAAGCCAAAAGGGAAGAGGAACTATTGAAGAATCAAGTAAATGAAAATGAAGAGTCGTGTAATAAGATAGAAGTTGAATTTGTTGATCTTAGAAAGAAAGTAGAAAATTCAAACAAATTCTTGAATAGCTCACAAATCTTGAATGAGATCTTGGAAAGTAAAATATCACCAAATGATAAATCAGGTCTTGGATACAAGGGAGAAGCTACACATGCTAAAGCAAGCACCTCAAAGAAGCATGAGGTAAGTCCCTCACTCTCAAAGGATGAAGATAATGTTGCAAGTCAACCATCTATAGAATGGAAGGAAATTTTAAAAAGAACAAAGCAAGGAAGACATCAAAAATCTATCCTTACAGCTCAAAGAATATGGACACCAAAGAAAAGGTATGAAAGTGTTTTTCATGGTCAATGTTATTCATGTAATGAATATGGTCACAAAGCTTTGGAATGTAGATCTTATGCAAGGAGAAATAATGGAAGATTTCATAACACCATAAGGTGTTGGAGATGTGATTAAGTAGGACACATTGTTGTTCATTGTCACAGCATGAGATGCTACAGCTGTAGTGGATTTGGCCACAAATCCCAGGATTGTTGGAACACAAGAAGAAATTCCATGATGAGGACTTCATATAGAATTACTAGAAGAAGGAATGAAGTTAGGAAGGGAGACATCTTTGAAAATATGGAAGCTCAGAGCTCAAGTTCTGAGAAGCAAGGACACCTTCAGAAGTGGGTGAAGAAGACTAGACAACCAAAGTAGAATGGAAGCCTTAAGGGAGGCTCAAGTGTGTCATCTAGTGAAGTATACATGGGTGACAATGGTAACAGTCATGTACATACGCAAGCTGGCCTTGAATAGTTCGTGTACATACGTGAGCTGTCTGTGCAGCAGGCCGCATATATGTCGTAAAGCCTTGGGAAAAAGGCTATGCACATGGGTTGCAGCTTGATGTGATGGTATAACTCTGTGATGCAGAGTCTGACATATTTTGTTGCAGGTTCTGACATTGTTTGTTGCGGGTTTTCATGATTACATATTGGAATGATATATAATGAAAGTCTATCTTGGATGCATGGAACTAACCCATGAGTATGGATTGAGGCATTTTATTTTGAAGAACAAAGTTGGTTATGACAGTGAAGTTATGGTACCTTGGTTATGTGATATATCTTATGATGTATTATTAGAATCATATTTGTTGGATATCTTGGTACATGCATTTGGCATATGGTTGGACTACGTATCAAGACATGTATTTGTTGAGTTGATGAGTTGATCATGTTGTACATCATTGATGAGTCTAATCTATAGTTTATGCATGATTGGTACACTTCTAGTACATTGGTAGAGGCACCTACTAGCAGTTTGATTGGCACATGTTTTGTGGATTTGGCATACATGTATGAGGATTCATCTTGTGTGGTATTGGTGCATGGTTGATGTACTTGCTTGGTACAAGTGGTGATACATGTTGATGTACATGTTTGGTACACTCATATATGGTATATGTTTGGATGATAGTAATTGGCTAAAAGTACACCATTGGTAGATCCACATGACTGGCACATAGGTAGATGCACATGATTGGCATATTGGTAGATGCACATGTTTGTCATGTTGATGGAGGCATATCATTGGTATACTATTGGCACATGTTTTGGTACATGATGTATTTGTTCATTCATTGACATATATTTTTCTTCATGATGTTTAGTATGAAATGAGTTTGATGCATGGACAGGTCCAAGGATCATCATATGGTAGCATATTGTTCATATTGTAGAGAAGATAGGGGGAGACATACACATAGGGGGAGTCATTATTCTTCCCATGATTCTAGGAGGAAATATCCCTATACTTGAAGAAAGAGCATAGAGGCATAATTCCAGGGGGAGCGATGATCACAGGACGAGCATGAGCAATGTATCTTCATCATTACATCAGAGTGATATCCCTTGTTCAAAAAGGGGAGAGATTATTTAGAGGAATATCAAAGACATTCAGGCAGGGGGAACATCCCCAAGGAGAGTTAAAGCAGGGGGATCATCCCCAAGAGTAGAATGACCCTTTTCCATTGATGTAAAAGGGGGAGAGATAGTCACATTGATGTGATTGATGATTATTGATGTGGAGAGATAGTCACATTGATGTGATTGATGACTATTGATGTAGAGAATGCCTTGTCTACATGTTGACATCAATGATTGGTGTTGACATCAATGTTGCTATCTCCATCAATGCCAAAGGGAGATATTGTTGGATCATGTTATCATTGATGCCAAAGGTTTAATTAATTGATTTCAAAGGATTGATGTCAAGTGATTAATTGATGTCAAGTGATTGATTGATGCGAAAGGATGATTGATTGATTGATTGATTGATGTCAAGGAATTGGTTCATGCCAAAGGATGATTGAATGATGTCAAAGGTCAAAGGTTTGATATATACATGTCTTATCATAGTATATTGATGAAGATGGATCAATGAGTTGTCATTGATACATGATGCATAGATGAAGATGGATCGATGTGGTTTCATTGGTATATGATGCTTTGTTGGATGAATGTAAAGATGAATCATTATTTTCTTATCATGGTTGATAGGTGTACAAATGGATGAACTCCAAAGTGGTCCCCTTATGGTGAAATTCGTCACGGGAAGACACTTTACGGTTGAGTTATCCTAGAAGTATGGTTGGAGAACCCATGATTATATGTGGAATAATGAGATTAAGATCAGTGAAGTTGTTGGTGAAACTATCCTAGATGGATAGTGCTTGTCATGCCATTTCCAGTGGTATGTGGAATGTCACATAACTCTCAAACCATGAGGAGTAATGTGACATTNCTTGAAGCCCCAAAAGGTCAAAGAGGTCAAAGAGCTTGCAAAGAAGAAATTATTATTTAAATGATAAATAAAAGTGACAAAGTCAAGGAGGAATATTTAAATGGAGAACTTTCTAATTATGGAAAGTGGTTAACCCTAAAAATGAGGAAAATAAGTTAAGTGACCTAGAAATGGGTTAAGTGACCTAGAAGTGGGTTAAGTGACCTAGAAGATGTTTCTAAGGAAGATACTTGGAGAGTATAAATAAGAGGCAAGGGTCTCTTGTGAAATATTACATCTTTAGTGTATCTCTTGTGTGCATCTCTTGAGCATGTATTGAAGATCTATTTTGAGAGAGAGTGTGTATGGAGGATCTCATGGACGCATCAAAGTTTCAGTAAGTCAAAGATCATGAAGGAAATGTCTCGGAAGTTTAGAAACCCTAGTTTATGAGGTATACGCAGTTTGTAGTGAGCTAGGGTGCGTACATACGCGGGTTGAATGAGGACAGGGTGGGTACAGTGGATGAAGTCATGTAGACTTGTGTGTGAGTTGGTGCCAGGTTCTTGAAGACTGAAGAAGGTTCCAGATATTAATTATATGGGCTTAGATCTGCCATAGAAATTCTGGTATGGTTACATTATTGTCTTGATGGATACTATTGCTTGTTATGTTGTGAATGCTTAAGGCATTCTTGGTATGGTTGTTGTGATGTGGTTTGTGTGGCTGATAGAGTGAACAGCACTCTTATGATTTAGTACTGATATGATTTCCATAATATGTTGATTTCTTATACATGATTGAGTAGCATTCATATTGTATGGTTGAGGAGCATGAGTAAGTTGTTGGAGAGATAGGATGTGTTGTGATTGGTTATGAGTCAGATGGGACAGTGAAAGAAATAAGAGAATGTGATTGAAGGTTGCAGAGGATATGAGTTCATCTTGAAGAGAAAACCCTAAGAGCTCAGAATTGATACGCAAGTTGTAGTACAGACTGGCCGCATACATACGTGAGTTGTACTATTGGTAGGGCACATACATATGCATGATGCACTACCGACAGGTCGCGTACCTATTGACGGATTGATATATGTTGAGGATTGTTGCCTCATCTCAGTTGGTGCTGAGGGTATAAGTTGAGTCTTTCATTATAGAGTTGGTGCTCTTGTAGAGTTGTACTCTATTTAGTTGTTGCTGATAACCCAAGGATTGTAGTCCGTAATAAAAATAAAATTGTAAATACATCTTGTGTTCCTTGTGTTACTTGCGGTGATGATTTGTTGATGATATCTTGTTGATATATGTTGTTCATGTATGTTCACATTTAACTGATTAATAATGACAGCAATAAGTAATGAGTAAATGGTGATTTCTAACTAATGATGTTTGTGAAGGGGAAGTTTTGGGAAAAAGATCCCTACACTGTTCACCCCCCCTCTCAGTGTAGTCAGTCTGTCCAATACCTCTACAGGTACTAGTGTGGTGTATACATGGAACCCTTATTGTATTTATGTGAAAACTCCAACTAATTTGTCTCTAACCATCTTTCAATATATTGCTTCGTAGGATTCCATTGCAATAACATCCCTTTCTACCACTACATCTTCTTGACCAAACCCCTTCCTGAATCTTCTTTTGAGTTCTAGTCGGCAACAGAACCATTTGTTGTACTTGTGGGCTAACCCGGGTTCTACCTTAGTTCTCCAACAAAACCCTTATCACCATCGGCCCTTCTGGTAAACCAGAAGGCTCAACCGTGCGTAGAGTGCATAGCGCAGTCTCACCCGAGATGGTTTATGGTGGGCTAAAGGACGTAGATTTCTGAAATCATGGAAGGGATTGGGGGATGTTCTTTCTTACTTATTTGTATTTCTAATTAACCATGCATTCTATTCTACTATTCATTAGATCCATTCATTCATTTTCATACTTAATCTAGTGTGTGTTGTAAATAAATCATTCATTCATCTATCTAACCATTCAATGATAACTGCAGAAATAGTAACACATTAAAACACATTGCACACATGGTTTTACCATGGTTCACCCCCCTAGGGCTACGTCCACAAAGATCTTCTTCTTCTTTTCTTATTCATCAAAAGTCACTATGCACATTACATCATATTAAAGAGTAGTTGGGCGAACCAATATCACACCAAGCTCCATAGCTTGTGGCCTGACCCTCAACTACTTTGACCTCAATCGAGCTCTACAACTCTCAAAACAGACTTCAACTCCCCAAAACTCCAAAACAAGTTCCCCAAAACAGATAAGATACTTCTATGAATCAATAGATGCCTATGATAATGATCGATCCTCCTCTAATCTCCCTCATACCCCTTATTTCTATTACTAAATTGGGTTAGAAACCCTTACAATACATCCCAAAACCCTAACCCTATCTTGGCTAGGTTTTTCCACATTTGCGTCAAATTTCCGCAAATCCTTCTGCGCGTGCTTCTTTTCCTCAAAATGTGGTGTGTTATTTTGCCTCGCTTGTTGTGTTTTTCTCCAAACATGCCTTCTCCAACAACATGCAATGTGTATCTACTACATGCAAGAAGGATATAGCTCATATATGTTTTAATAGTCTCGGATTTGTTGCATGCAAGAAGGATATAGCTCAGATCTATGACAATAAGCTCAGATCTACTACATGTAAGAAGGATATAGCTTGGATTTTCTGCAATAATCTTGGATATGTTGCATGCAAAAAGGATATAGTTCGGATCTACTACAATAAGCATGGATCTGCCACATGCAAGAAGGATATAGCTCATATCTACTGCAATAAGCTCGGATCTGTTGCATCCAAGAAAGATACAATGTATGCACTCTAGAATATGTTGTCAAGATAAATACAAACTATAGATATGATCTGAATCTACCTCAACTTGAACCTATAAATGAAGCAAATCCTTAAGGAAGGATCCAATCTTGTACTCTGAAGTATGATGAATAATTTGGGTGATTCTTTCGATGGACTAGGGTGTGTCTCTGAACACTGAAATCTATCAATTGTGGTGGTTTCCTCCAAAAATCCACAAAACGTGAAGAAAGTCGCATGACTTCTCTGAGGTCTAATTCTCAACTCAACTCATGCATAATGGTGAATTAGATCAAATTTTCTCCTTTATACTCCCCTCCTCATCTAATTTCTCATTCACTTTATTAATTAAGTGACTTTTCCCTAAGTTTTGACTTAATAATCACTTAAGTCACTTAAAACACCTTTTTGCTTCCAATTTCACATTCACTTTGATTAATTAAGTGACTTTTCCTAAGTTGTATATTTGTAATCATTTAAGTCACTTAAAATACCCTTTCCCTCATTTTTTCTATCTAATGTCACTTTCACTTAAGACTCTTGGTTAAATGACATCAAATAGAGGTGTTGTTCCCTTTTTCTCTCGACTATAGTCTACATGAACATATAGACTATTAATTCACTCCCTGTTGGAGTCGTCATTGGGAAAGGGACATTACAATCCTCCCTTCCCAATATTTATTGTTCTCAAGCAACTTCAAGATGGGGTGCTATAGGATCTGAGCTCCTTCCCATGTGGCATACTCAACTAGAAATCCCCTCCATTTGACCAAACACTACCTAATGATCTGACTCCTCAATATCCTCTCCCTATGCTCCAAAACCTCCTCGGGAACCAGTTCCAACTGGCCCTCCTCATCCAATGGTGGAAAATCCTTCGAAGTGGTAACATGTTGTCCCACCAACATTTTGAGGTAAGAGACATGGAACAAATTATGGATCTTGTTTCCTTCTGGTAGCTCCAACTCATAAGTCACCTCACCCACCCTTCTGGTGATCATGTATGGACCATAAAATCAAGGTTTGAGATTTTACACTTGATCTGGATTTTATGAGCAGAACGAATTGACTACATATTATTAACAGGTGCTTAACACAAAATAACAGAGATATGGTAAAACTGGTTTTCTATTCAATAAGGAAATAAGCTGGAACTGTAAATGCAGCGGAAACAAGCTTGTTGGAATGGTGGTGGCTTATCGCTGAGAAGAGATGTGACGGCTGCGCTCATTCGCAAGAAGATGATTAAAATGAGGCTCTGAAGGTATCTCTATAATAAAAAACTATGCCAAAAACCCTATACATCCAAAAACCTAACCCTAGGAGATGAAGCGCCAAAAGTCATGTGGGCCCCGTCTGGGTAAGTCAGTACATCAACTTCCCGGCATCGTAACGTTTGCATACAATATTTGTTTTAGGCGTATGATAGCCTGTTGGAAAGGTGTCATTGAGGAGATTCATTTTGGGGGCTTAATTATGCCTTTGGCTATAATTGAGAAGCTCGATCCCGAAAAACCTTCATTTAGGCCCTCAAAATGGCCCCAGAAGTTAAAACTACTAAAAATAGTAAATTGCCAAAATTGTCAGAAAACTATTTTGAGCCAGTTGGAAAAGGTGGGTGGCCACCGATATCCACCTGGATCAATACTCCCTCTTTAGGAATAAATGGTCTCCATTGCATTGATTTCCCCCATCATATGAGGAAATTTCTACTGAATTTGGCCCCGGGTGAGCCACTTGCCTTGGTGCAGAAGTTGCCCTGCTTTGACGACTTGATAAATATCGATTCTTTGTTGTCCACTGCCCTTGATATGTGTGTCCACAATCTGATAGATGGATGCATGTTGTATGCAGTTTAGGTTGAGCTATGTTGGTGTCAGCTGCTCTGCTACGTCTGAGGTGTCCAATAATTGTGGGAAATAAGAGCGAAGGAGATCCACATTGAACACAGGGTGTAGGCCAAGGAAAGGAGGAATGTTGAGCTCAACCCCCATGGCCTTGGTGATGGTGTACAGCACATAATGGAGCGGGTGAAGCTTCTGATGGGGTCTTGTAAGGCATTATTTCTGCAAGTGAAACCAAACTTTGTCGCTCGCCTGAAACTTATGTGGAACCTGATGTTGATCATGGAGTTGCTTATACTTGTCATTGGACTTTTGTAGGATATCCTAAACCTGTTGGTGGATGTGTTGGATCCTCTCAATGAAATGGGTGGATTTTTCAGCTTCATCTCGAGCAGGAGATGAGTCGGTCGAGGTGACCACAAGGGGAAGTGCAACATCTATGGGACCCAATGGTTGGAATCCCAAGCCCACCTGAAAGGGGATGTGGTTGGTTGAGCTATGCAGGGCTCAGTTGTAGATATTTTGGACATAGGGAAGGATCTCATCCCATGTGCAAGGGTGCTTTGAATTATACATGTGAAGGATATGCACAATCATTCAATTTATGACCTCGGTTTAGCCATCTGTCTGGGGGTGGAAGGCCGTGGATTTGGTGAGCTTGGTGTCTAGCAGTGACCAGAGGCTCGACCAGAATGTGCTGAGAAATTGATTGTCCTGATCTAAGACAATGGTTTGTTGGATTCCAAAATGTACCCATACTTGTTCAAAGAAGAGCTTGGCAATGGCCTCTGTTGTGATGTTCTTCTTGTAGGCAACCAGAATCGCCATTTTAGAAAAGAAATCAACAACCACAAAAACACAGTCATTTCCCCGCTTGGTGGATGGGAGGCCTGACATGTAGTCCATTGAGATGGATTCCCCTGGCCTTTCAAGAGTAGGAAGAGGGGTGTACAGGCCCTATTTCTTAGTGGTCGGTTTGGCAATAGTGCAGGCAGTGTAGGACCTGATATACTTGTTGACCTCATGTCAAAGTTCTAGCTAGTATAAATGTTTTTGTAGCATCACCACTATCTTTTCGACGCTAAAGTGTCTTGTTACCTGACTGTTGTGGGCTTCCCAGATCAGCTTCACTCACTCGCTTGATGGAATACAGATATGGCCCAGATGACACAAAAACCCATCCTAAAGATGGAAATTATCGACAACTGTGTTTTCACCCAACATTTGGTAGGTGGTGGCAAAGTCTGGGTCTGTCTCATATAGTTGGGGCTATCCAGAGGTCTCACGACCGCAGGAGTCTAGCACCATGGTGAGTGTCACGATTGGTGGTCTACTGAGGCAATCAACGATGTGATTGAAGCTTCTTGTTTTATACTTGATGTTGAGGTGGAATTGCTGCAAGTATCTGGACCACTTTTGATGGCAATCATTCTGCAATTTTTCATATGTCTGCATGAACTGCAATGGCTTATGATCAGTGTGGATGATTGTCTCCTTCCCAAGAATGTAGTGTCTCCACTGGCGGCACGCTTGCACAATGGATTACATTTCTTTGTCATAATTAGGGTACTTACGGACAACATATGATAGTGTCTCACTATGATAGGCCATGGGGTGGTCGTGCTGAGTGAGAACGACGTCCACCGCATAGTCTGAAGCATCTGTCTCGATCTCAAAGGGTTGTTACAATTTTGGTAGTGAAAGTAATGGGGTTGAGCACAAGCAATGCTTCAAATCGTCAGACGCTTATTGTTGGGACTGGTCCCATGCAAATTTGTCCTTACCACCACCCCTGGTTATTTGGCTGAGGGTGCATGCAATATGGGAGAATCCCAACACGAACCTGCGGTAGAAATTGGCAAGGCCCAAGAAGCTTCGAAGCTCAGTGAGTTTGGTTGGGGCTGGCCAGTCACGGATGACTTGGATCTTGGCTAGATCCACATGTACGCCATGTTGATCAATTATGTAGCCTAGGTAATGGACTCTGTCCATGCCAAAGGAGAATTTTTCCAAGTTGGCATATAGCTTGTGCTACCGCAGGGTGTGCAGAACCTACTGAATATGTTGCAAGTGTTTGGCCCAAGTCTTGTTGTAAATGAGAATGTCATCTAGATACACCACTACAAAATTATTGGTGAATGGTCGTAGGATATCATCCATCATCCTCATGAAAGTGGCTGGAGAATTTGTCAAACCAAAGGGCATTACCAACCATTCAAAAAGGCCTTCCTTTTACTATAAGGCGGTTTTCCATACATCTATCTATTTTATCGGGACCTAGTGGTAGCCAGACCTCGGATCAATCTTACTAAAGTATTTGTCCCTCGTGAGTTGATCAAGGAGGTCGTCGATTTAGGGAATCAGGTACCAGTTTCTAACGATTATTTTATTCAAATCTCGGTAATCAATGCAGAGTCGTCAGGTTTCATCTTTCTTATGTACCCGCATGATTGGACTCCCGCAACTTGATGAGCTGGGACGGATGTTCATCTTGGGGAAACTTTCTTGGATTTTTTTCTTGATATCCTCATTCTCTAACAGAGAGTAGCAATAGGCTAGACCATTGGGAAACAGTGTGTCAGGGGTCAGATCGATGGGGTGCTTGCCCTGGCAGTGCAGAGGTACCTCGGTAGGTGAGGAGAAGAAATCTGAGTATTCTTCCATGACCTTATCTACTTTCTTTTGTTGTGTGGAGAGGTTAGCCGTAGAGACCTTGGATGTGGCTGTGAACTTTCACTTATTCTAAGAGTGAATCACGAAGAAGACAAACTTCCCCATCTGAGAGATGACCTTCTTGCATTGCTTAGTAGAGATCAAGGAAATAGCACTAGGTGGGACTGCCTCAAGTATCCTGTACAATTTCTTATTCAAAGTAATAATAACACTACGAGGCCTAGACTTATATACAACATGATGTTTCTATAAATAATTTTGGCCCAAAATAACATCACAAAATTTGAGAGGAGAAACATCACACAATACCTCATCTTTGAAGGGCTTGATGTCATATGACAGTTGACACTGTTGCTTAACGCAGAGATCGCTTTCTTGGCGGAGCCATAGAATGGTGTAGGGTTGTGGGTGTGTTGTTGTCAGCAAGGCTAGCAGCTTGATGACCTCTACTGAGATGAGGTTCTTCTGGATATCATTATCCACGATGAAGTGCAGTGGGGTTCTTTTTCCCACATATTTGAATGGAACAGGTGTTCTCCTTCTTCTGTCTCCTCTGGTTCACCAGGCTGGAGCTTGGTGGTAGCAACAATGGCACTATGTTCCATGTCAATGATCTGTCTTCTCTTTTTTGGTTCTTGATCAAAATCTGAACACGCATATTATTCAAATGCTTTCACTTTGGCCACCTGTGACTGCTTTGATCAGTAGTCAGCAGTGTTATACCAAGGGATCTTATGGAAGTCGCACCACTTCCCGGTATCTTTCTTTGTCTTTCCGGTGTCCTTATTTTCTTGTGGCTTGGACTAGTTGTCATGATACTGTCCATATTTTCTTTGTCCTTTGTTTTGTGGGTTGGGGCTGCCCTTTCCTGTCTTTTATTGTGAGGGGTTCCCAGGCCTACATTTCTGCGTCTTTTGTTTGAGCTTCTGCTCGATTTTGACGGCATATTGGTAGGTCGCGCCCAAGGATGAGATGTCCAAAAATTCTATTTTGGTCTGGATGTCTCTATGAAAAGTGTCGCGATACTTGAGCACCAGATGTCACTTTAAATCTTTGATACCTAGCTTCGTGCGCAAGGTATGAAATATATTTCTGAAATCTGACACTACTTGGTCTCTTTCTTACCGCAGTGTGGTCCATTTGGTATACAAGTCGTCATAACTTTCGACAGGGTAGTATTGTTCCTTAATAGCATCCCTGAAGGATTACCAGGTGTTCATGACTATAAATAATGAGGGTTCCTCTATTTCCTTTATCTCACAGAAAGTTTACCACCAATATTTGACATGGGGAATGGCTTTGAGGAGCGAAAATGTAATCTTTTCTCTATTCAAAAAGTTATGGACATAAAAATACCCTTCTAGTAGATTCAACCACTTGTCTACAGTATCTGCATCTATCTGACCTTCAAATATAGGAATATCGAAGTTTATTTATACCTTGAAGGGGGTGGAACCTCCACTCGAAGAAGATGTGTTGCCTGTATGTAGCCGCCGAAGGATTTGCACGAAACTATCCATCATCTCGTTCCTTTGTTGCATGAGGGATTCGTCAATCAACAGTTTGAAAAGATATCCTATCCTGTCATATTTCTTTTCTCCTACCATGAGAGGTCGCTTGGGCATGAGAGATTTTTTTTCCTCAAGAGAAACAAGCTTGAGACCCAACTCTTTGTACTCCGACCTCGTTTGGGACATGCATTAAGACAACAAGGAGCGGACTGCTCTGATACCACTAATCTAGATTTTATGAGAAGAATGAAATCACTACAGATTATTAACAGGTTCTTAACACAAAATAACATATATATAGTAAAATTGGTTTTCTATTCAATAAGGAAATAAGATGGAACCGTAAAATGCAACGGAAACAAGCTTGTTGGAATGGTGGTGGCTTATCTTTGAGCAGAGATGTGACAGTTGTTCTCATTTGCAAGAATATGATTACAATGAGGCTCTAAAGGCCTTTTTACAATAAAAATGAATGCCAAAAACCCTATAAATCCAAAAACCTAACCCTAGGAGATGAAGCGCCAAAATTCATGTGGGCCCCGTATGGGTAAGTTAGTACATCAACTTCTCGGGGTCGTAACTTTTTCATACGATCTTCGTTTTAGGCGTATGATAGCACGTTGGAAAGGTATCATCGAGGAGATTCATTTTTGGGGCTCAATCATGCCTTATTCTATCATTGAGAATATATATCCCTAAAAACCTTCATTTAGGCCCTCAAAATGGCCCTGAAAGTTAAAACTGCTAAAAATAGTAAATTGCCAAAATTGTCAGAAAATTGTTTTGAGCCAGTTGGAAAAGGTCGGTCACCACCGATATCCACATGGATAAAGGCTCCTCTTATTTTCAATGAAAATTGTCTTTATGGATGAAACCTCAAGAACACTAAGTCCCCCACCTCATAGCTACGCTCTACCCAATGTATGTGTGCATATACTTTTTTTTTATTCTGTGTCATTTGTAGACTACCTTTTAGAATTTTGAGGATTTCTTGACTCTTCTCTATCCAATCCTTGGCTTTGGGAGCCCTGGTATCTTCAAATAATACTTCTATGAATGATGGTGTATCGTACCCATACAAGGCCCTAAATGGTGTCATCTTGATGGACATATGATATGTCATTTTGTAGCAATGCTCACCCAAGTGGAGCCACTTTCCCCACATTCGTTGATGTCCCCCTACATAGTTTCTCAAGTACCCCTCCACCCATTTTTTTACTATCTATGTCTATCTGTTTTTCTGTGGATGGTAACTAGTGCTCGTGACCAACTATGTGCCCACTAACTGAAACAACTCTTGTCATAATGCACTAAGGAAGCACCCATCTCTGTCAATAAATATCTTCTTAGGAAAGTTGTGAAGTTTGAATATCTCTCGAAAGAATAAATATACAACCTGATGTGTCTTGTACTCTGTGGGAATTGTGAAGAAATGTTCAATCTTGGTTAATCTATCGACCATAAAAAATATACAATATATACCCTGCACCTTAGGTAGCCCTGTGATGAATTTCATAGATATTATCTCCCATTTCTACTCCATAATGGGTAGAGGTTGAAGTAACCCCCCAAGGTGTGTCTGCTCTAACTTGTTATGTTTAAAAGTCACACACTCTTGGATTTGTCTCAACACATCATCCTTGAGACCCTTCCATGATAATCTCTCCCTGATCTTCCTATATGTTTTGAAGTACCCCTGGTTTCCTACTAAGGGTGAGTCATGAAGTCCTCTTAGAATATTTCTCTTGTGTTCATATTCTGGGACTAAGTAGATTCAGTCCTAAAATATGAACTCGTCTAGTAATATGTACCTGTCATCCACAACCTTCTCGTCGAATACCTCACAGACAATTTTTTTTTTTAGTACTCCACTAATAAATGATCCTTCTAGTATTTAGATATATCCATCAACGAGAAAATTGTTGGTCTTATGGATAAGACATCTACGACGACATTATTTTTTCCTTTCACATATTCAATTTCAAATTCAAAGGCTTGTACCTTCGTTACCAATTTATGTTGTCTTTCACTAAGGTATTTTTGTTCCAGGAAATACTTTAATCTATTATGATCTGCTTTTACCATAAACCTATTTCCCACTAAATATTGTCTGATATTGGTTAAGGTGTGCATGATATCTAGAATTTCCTTGTCGTATATGGAATATATCCTTTCTGTCTCTCTGATATTTCTACTCTCGAAGACTATAGGGTGGCTTCCTCCATCAATGTTGCTCCAATTCCCTCCCCTGATGCATCACATTCTAATACAAATGGCTAGGTGAAGTCAGGAAGCGCCAACATTAGACAAGTGCTCATTACTTCCTTCATATTTTCAAAAACAATTTGTGATTCTTCCATCCAATTGAAAGCACCCTTCTTGGTCAAATCTGTGAGCGGTGCCCCCAACTGTGAAAACCCCTTCACAAATATCGTGTAGTAATTGCATAACCTAAAGAACCCTTTCAAATTTGTGATGTTCTTGGGTGTTGGCCAATCCAAAATGGCCCTGATATTCTCTTGGTGTACCTAGAACCCCCTGCTTTTTGATGATGTGGCCTAAGTAAAAAATTTATCTCATACAAAATTCACACTTGGATTCTTTGGCATAGAGTGATTGATACTGCATGATGATCAGTACCTCATCTAAGTGCTTTAGGTGTTCTTCCCAAGTCTTTTTGTAGATCAATATGTCATCAAAGAAGACCAAAAGAAAATTTTGCAAATTAACCCTAAAAATATGGTTCATGCAACATGGAAGGTTGTTGGTGCATTGGTCAACCCAAATTGCATGACCAAAAACTAAAAATACCCAAAGTGGCACCTGAAATATGTTTTCTCAATGTATTTCTATTTAATGATAATATGATGTTAGCATAAGCGAAGATTTATCTTTGAGAAGTAGATTGTCGCATGTAATTCATCCATCAACTCATCTATGCGTGAAATGGGGTACCTATTTTTTATTGTTTTCTTGTTGAGTGCACGATAGTCTATGCACATCCTCAATGTACCATCTTTCTTCATGACCAATACCATAGATGAATCGAATGGACTAGTAATGGGCTCTATGTTCCCCATCTCAAGAAATTCCTTGATTTTTCTTTTTCGATCTGATCCTTGAATCTCTTAGGACACCCGTATGATTTTGTGATCACTGGTGTTGCACCCTTCTCCAACTCAATCATGTTCTCAAATCCTCTGTCGGGTGGTCTCCCTGGGGATATCAGCCCAAACACTGTCTCATACTGACTCAGTAGAGTACTGATCTTTATTTGATACTTATGTCTACCATTTGATTCTTTCTTCATGGTAATCGAACATTATACAGTATATGACACATACCCATGTCTGAAAATCCTCTCCATCCTCTTTTCCAACACTGTCCTAGGTTCTCTTGAAGATATGACCCTCAAAATCACCTTTCTGTTGTTCTCATCCTTGAATCTCATCATCAAGGTTTGGTATTTGGTACTAATCTTGGCCAGTGAGTACATCCCAATTGTCGATGGTGGGAGAACCTCCCACTAATGACTGGAAGCCTCTAGATACTCATAGGACTCTCGGTCTTGTTTCCTGAATAGATGAGTTAAATCTGATGGAAGGAGACCCACTGACAAGAGAGCATTAGAGCATCTCTCATCATCTAGCATGAATTAAAAAGCAATAGCTTGATGAGTAGGAGGAGCTCGAACGAATAGGATGTTCACAAAATAATGAACATGTGCATCCCTTCCATGCACTAGATGTAAGTAGTGCATGAAAGAGACCCTCTAAATAGCATCCAATAAATAAAACTCTCGACAAAGGAGAGGAAACCACCAATAGAGATAATGGAATCCACGAAACTACATGAATCCCAATGTGTAAATATATTTATTGTCGTCGAACACAAGGGAAACCCCCCATTCAGTGACCAATGATGAAATGTCATCTATTGGGTTCAAGGTTACCTACCCATGATGAAAGTAGGCCCAAGTTGCAAGGTAGAACAACAACTTCATGTGATTATGAGATACACTAAGGGTATGGCTGACATGCAAAGTCAAGAGTTCTGATAAATGGTCGGCACTGGATTTTAAACTTCCTTTGAACAAGAGCATGAGACATATGGATAACTCAGGTAGCATAGACTTGATAATGATCATTGATAAAATTTTGTGACGCGGGATGCAACAACAAACTCTCCATAGGGACTGGAAGAATAACTAGTCATAGGAGTAAACTTTAAGTAACGAGATCAGCTTCCTAAGGTCATGCTAAACCCAAAATTTGGATGAAAATGGGCACAAAGTTTGTTCTTTATTCAAAGGAGACACGATTGTTTCCGATACGAGATAATATTATTTTCCCACACGTTTTTTTTTTTTCATAGGCAAAGAAATGTTACGATACAAGAGAGGAAATGAGTGTCGTGAGTAAGCAACTAGTTCCAAGCAGTGGAACTTACCTATGCTCAATGCAAGGAAGTGCATGCAGGGCATGGACACTTAGGGGGGTGTTTCCTCTAAGGGTAAAGGGCGTCAAGCTGCAAAGGATATATGGAAGGCATTGCTTGGCTAGTGATGCAAATTGCGGAGGAAAGAGGCTTATAATGAGAAATTGGGAACCAACAATAGGCTCAATAATGCAAGAAGGATGATGGAATGTGATTACAACTTAACTCGAAAATCTCATTTTTCGTATATTTAGTCCCCTAGGCCCAAAAAAGTATCAAACAATACCTATGAGAAATCTTCTAGCCAATGGTGAATAGAGTATTCCTTTTTCGTAATTAGTCTTCTTGGCCTAGAAAAGGGTTAAACTTATACCAAATAGACATCCTTTCAAAACCATTTAATGAATGTGAGAGAGACAAGTTCACTCATAAATATTTTCATTTTTTGGAGTTCAAAAAGAGCTTAACTAAGACTCTCGGATGTTATTCTAAGCAGCATATCATGGGGGAGTCTAGGACTCCCATGCAGGTATTTTATCGAAATCCAGCAACTCACCAGTAGTTGACACAATATTGGGAAAACCCAAATCTTCCCAAGTCAAGGAGGATAAAATACTTGCAGATGATCCTTCATACACAATACATCGATGAACACCCCTTATCTGGAAGGGTGTAGAAGAAGGAAGGTGAGGCTCTACAAGATCATTCCAATCAAAGGAAACCATCCTAGGACTTGGAGGGAGCATATTCAGAGAGAGTGGAAAGCTCCCTTGTTCAGAAGGTATAGAACTATAAATTCTAAGGACATGGTCGAAAGATGCATCACCCCACAAAAGAATAGTGGGATTGACCGAAGATTTCATAGGCAATGTCACTTCCTTAGACTTGTCACTCTCCAAGTGAAGAGTGGGATCGACCGAGGATTTCATCAACATGACCACTTCTTCAACCATTAGTTGAATAAGATGTGAGACAACATTGTGAAGAAGAACATCACTGCCCATACCAGGAGTGGTGTCAGATTAATATTGCATTGGCATGACTGTTGGTTGAACACGATGTGAGACAACATGGTCAAGAGACGCATCATCCCCCAAAACAAGAGTGGCGTCGGTCGAATATTGCATTAGCACAATAGGTGTATCAACCCAAGATGGATTAGAATGTCCGGAAACCAAAGTTGACTTAGAACTTGAATGGCCACTAGACAAGGACCACGCTTCTCATACCACAATAGTAGAAAGAACAACCATGTTAGGTGACCTCCTTTGCAAAGTCTACAAAGTAACTTGGGCTTATGTCCTATACTTCTAATCTTCTCAATTGTATGAATGCCCCCATCATGACTTTTAGTGGTCGATGACATGCTCCCAGCATGAATTGCAGAGGATATTAGTTGATATCCAACATGAATTGCATAGGTTGGTGATGTTTTTCCAGTGTGACTAGCAGTGTCTAGGATTGTTCCCCCAGCATGATATGCAGTGGTTGGTTTCTTGTCCCCGGCATTACTCGCAAAGGCTAGTGAGAGGTCGCCAACATGACTAGTATAGGTTGGTTTCAAGTCCCCAACATGACTTGTAGAGGTAGATGACAGGTTTCCAACATGACTTCATAGGTTGGTGACTTAATGCCAGTATGACTCACATTTTCTGGACTTGTGCTTCCAACATGACTTGCAGCGGTTGGTTGTGGCATCAAAGACCATGGTCCTGGGGAAGACCAATTTTTAGAGATTACGGGTCAGGAAGTGTTTTGGTATACACCATGGCCCTACTCGGTAGGATAGTATCCTCTTCCCAACTGATTCATAAATGGTTGTAAGGGCATCATCACTGAGGAAGTCGCTTGTGAGGAGAAAGCGACGTGACATGGGTTACTCATGTGAGGATATATGTTGCCCCCATGTGAAGGAAATTCATGCAAGGGGCTGCCCATACTATAAAATTGACTCCCCTCGGATGAAACACTAGAGGTTAGAGGAAGGTTCGCCATGAGAAAAGTGTTTATAGGAACCAGCATAGTGAAAGAAGGATAGATGGATGGTATGTAAGAAGTAGAAGGATCGCCCATTTGAGCAATTTCTCTTGGAAAAGTGAAGATAGGATTGGGTCCAAAGGAAGGAGGATCCCAACCTCCTACCATGGGATTTGGTTGAGGGATATGACCCCCACCAAACAAAAAAGTAGAATAAGGAGGCAGTGTGACTCCAGACCCAAAACTAGGATTCACATAAGATGATGAGATAGAGGATGACAAGTGCAAAGTCATGTATGGCATACCAAAAGAGAAAGGATTATAGGCCCAAGGCATTATATGAGGACTGCAATTTGTCGTACCAGTCGAAAATACAAAACAATTTTTCCCCATGGGAGGGGTAGCGCTAACTAATGGAGTCACGAGTGCTCCACCAACCATAGCAGTCAAATTTCACGATGAAATACAAAATCCTAAAGCTAATTAATAATCAAATAGAACACACCTAAATAAATCTAAAATCCAATGCACACAAACAAGATATAATGGTTGAAAAGGACCTCCCAAACTAAAGTAGGTATGCCTTGCCCAAGAGGGGCTTGAGACTCTGCAACAATAGAGTGGAAGTGTCGGAATCAGTTATAAGGACCCTCATAGGCTTCACAACGTAGTCGGTCAAATCCCCCTGCAGAGGTAATACTCCATAAAGGTTGTGTGTTTCCCAACCCTTATTTGACTCAGGGTACCTATAGAATAACCCATGCAAGTAACCTATGTGGCTACCTATGTCAAGCAACTAGAGTCACCACGATATAACCAATGCGCAGGCGAGTAGTCACAAGTTTGGTCCACCATATGGGCAGGGTATCAAATCCCAAAATATCAAAAGCACCGCCTCTTGCAGAGGTAAAGGTACTAGCAAGACTCTTAAATACAAATAGAACCCCAGAAATATCTCTGGCACTACGAAGGTATTAGAGGGTTATCTCTGCAACCAACTTTGCACAACCTCATGCTTAACTCTGGTGTGAGAGGAGCCTCCTGATGTCACTGATTACACAATGGGTTCCACCACTCCTTGGTCAAACATATACGTTATGTTTTATAGCCTTGGAGAAGTTTACTCACAAAATCTTATTATAAATCCCTAGGTCCTATACTTGTTTATGTACCCTGAAAAATAAAATTGTTTCTAATCAATTTTAATTAATCGGTGTTAATTTTAATGGATTCTTATTAATTAAGAGGTGTGATTGTGAAACTGATGGTATTATGACTTGTCATATAAAAAGAAGCAAAGATAAAAACATTGTTAAGTACTAGTCTTGAATTTCAAAGAGATGGTATGCTTCTAAATGCAATTTTTCCAATGCAATCTCTACAATTTAAATGAAGTGCAATATTTCCAAATGCGTCAAAATCAATGCAAAGTAATCAAAAGTGAAAATGTCATAAGTATAATGCAAGTAAGCAAATATTTTTGTATTTTCGATATAATGAAAAGAAAATGCAAGGACTAAATAACAACCTCACAAGTGTTGATATTATGGTAGTTGTGGGAGGTATTTACGTTCACGTGTAAACCTGATGAGAATAGAATATTCCAGGAAGAAATAAGAAACCCTAATTGATTGGTTAATAACCCTAGAAGACAATTCGGCTCAAGGGAATGACTTGTATTAGGTTATTAGTCTCCAAGAGAAGAAGTCGGCTAAAGGAAATAATATATACTAAAGAATTAGTACCGAGAATGAGAAGTCGGCCCAGGCAGTCTTCCAGATTTAGTATAAATACAGGAGGCCAGTCTTCATTCTAGCAGGCATTCTGAGAACTGTAGAGCACACTTGTGCGCACTACATTTGGGCAATTTTGTGCGCGAGTTTGGAGGAGAGTTGTCGTTGCAACTGTTGCAGCTAGCATATTTCGGTTTGGCTTGGACTATATATTGGTTATGGTTTAGACTATTTAATAAGCTCTTGTTTGGTGCGCTATCCTTGGAGAAAGGTGTGTTACCCTTTGTTTGGCTATCTACCCTAGGATTTGCTTCCGGAATGATTCTCTGTCAAGGTTAAGGTGCTCGGACGGTGGCTTTGGCCTATGGTTGGGTGACAATAGTGATATTGTCTATGGTAAAACGAACACATTCTAAAAGGTTATGGGCCCACGTATCCTTCATTTAGTATAACCACTGGAAGGGATCATAGCCATAAGGATACTAAGCTCGTTGAAAGAATTGTCGCTAGTGTTTCTAGCAGGAGCAATCACAAAAGTATTGTCGCTAGGGTTACTAGCAGGTGGAGTTGCAAAAACCCTAATCCTTTCATACAGGCACCTTAAGTGAAGGGATTGACCTAATTTCCAGATAGACCAGTGTTCCCTAGCCTAGCGCATCTCCTAGTACTCTCAGCAAGCCAAGACGTCAAGGTTGAGTTTTTGGTCAAATCTAGGGTTGACCAAGTCAAAGAAGCCATGAACTACTATATGAAGTCAAAAAACAAGTTATATGGAGCTTCTAACTTAATAGCATGGAAGATAAGGATTGACCTCATCCTTGCCAAAAATAAAGTGTTGGATATCATGAAAGGAAATATCGTGGAACCAGATTTTGAAGAAGGAAAAGAGAAAGAACCGCAGAACGTTGCAGTTATGGAAAAGTTCAAAGACGGTGACATCAATGCCATGAGTATCATAGTGGACTCTATTAAATACCACTTGATACCCTACATCTCCTATCTTGACTCATCAAAGAATATGTATGATGCCCTAACAAACCTCTTCTCAGTCAGAAACATTTGACAAGTTATGATTCTAAAGAATGAGCTCCATGACATGAAGATGAATGATGATGACAACATAACATCATACTTTGTGAGAATCTCTCGCTTAAGATATCAACTACAAGCTATCGAAGAGATCATTTCAAAGAAGGAATTGGTAAACATAGTACTCAATGGTCTTCCCAAGACATGGGATGCATTTTCCACAAGCATGAACACAAGGAAGGAGTATCCTACATTTGAAGAACTTTGGACTTGATGTGATCAAGAAGAATCAAGGATCAGTGCAAAAGAGAAACCTCAAAATAAATATGATGATCAAGCCTTCACAGCGAGATTCAAGAATTCCAAGAACAAAAGAAAGTTTAAAAAGAAGCCAAATCAAAAGAAGGATATGTTAGAAACACAATGTTTCAATTGTTGAAAATATGGTCACTACAAGAATCATTGTCCCGAGCTAAGGAAAATTAAGGAGACACACGAAGCATCAGTTGCCAAATAAATGAAACCCTCAAGGAAGACCAAGCAGGATAAAGAAGTATTCTTCCTCTGAAGACAAGGTAACAATATTCTTCATAGTTTTTGTACATATATTATTTGCATAGTCTCTATACATATCTTGTATATCTATCTCTTACAAGATAATATGTTCCAAGAAGAACTATACCTATGGAAGAACAACAAGATAAGGATTGCTATCATTATGACTACAAGACAGACAATACACATGAAAGGATGAAGTACATAAAACAAATCATGTGGAAGTTATTACATAAGCAACAGCTGCAAGATAAGCCAAAATCAGCAATCAAGAAGAAATTGGAAAAAGATTTATGACACTTTGCATAAGGAAATAACGATGTAGACAGAAGCGTGGACTCTCCTAGATGGAGAGAGTCGATTATATATTTCCAAAAGAAGAGAATGCATTCATGCATGAAGCAAGGATTAGGAGGGAGCTAAACCTAAATTATATGATCCATTGAAGATGATGAAGTATCTATCCATGGAAGCAACCATGAAAAAGCAGCATGTGTTTAGTGTGACCTTAGAAGAAGTCTTCTTCGAAAAGAAGCCCTAAAGTATCCCTAGTTGTCCATCCACATCCATAATCCTATGATGAAAGGAAGAAGTTGGAATCTTTATGGCATGGAATATATAGAAAAATCCATGGACCTAAGAGCTAAAGAAAAACATAAGGAAGAACATGAAGATTCCAAAAGAGAAATAAAAGAAAGAATAACCAATCATTGTATCGAGAATCACAAAACTATCAGCCTGACCTAAACTCACTAAAAGAAATCAAGCAGAGGAAATGAAAGTTGTGATGAAGAATAGTGTATGGAAGACTTATGAATGTAATCATTGTGATATCTAGAACTAGAGGTTCTCCCAGATGGAGAGAGAAGACTATGATGATTGCTTGTTCCAATAAACCAAACATACCACTACATCAGCCATTATATCGTCTACAACATCCATGGGTTGGAGTTTACATCAGATGAATGCAAAGACTATTGTCCAGAGCAATTGAACAAAGAGAGTATGAAGAGAAGCCTCAAGGATTTGAGGTATACCAGAAAGAAACCCTTGTATGCAGATGAAAGAAGACAACTTGGTAGAGAGCCTCCAATGCATAGTAGAAGCGTGGTGAAAAAATTTCTATAACAGAGATATTTTATTAGTATGGTTATTCATAAGCTCAGGATGATGGATCGTTAATCCATGACAAACTTTCATAATGGTTGGAGTATCACTTGGATATGTTCCAGTTTGACCCTGCCAGGATTTTGTGAGCTAGCAAGAAACAAAGAGGAATCCAACAATGATATACTTTATTGATCAGAGCTATATGAAGCCTTCATAGAAAACTAGTGTTCCAGAAAAAATGAAGTACATTTGAGATCAATAATTACATTCTCTGTGATGAAGTCCAAAAAGGAGAAAATGTTTCTCCAATACATATCTCCACAGATGAGCAGATAAGCAAGCATTTTGGTAAAGCTTCTGTCTAAGATGAAAGAGTTTGCGTACTCAAGCTGGAGCTCGTGGAGACAACTTCTTTATTGAAAAAGGAATAGATGACTCTCAGGTTGGGAGGGAGCACTAATGTGTTATTGATTTATGGACAATCATTTTTCAGTTTGAAAATGTTGGATTACTGAAAGGGGGGGTGAATCAATAATAGAGCAATTTAATCATTTTTAACTATATAATCCAAGTGTTATATCAACGAAGCATTATCATCCAATAAATACAGAGTAAATAATAAATGAACAAATTAACAAACATACACATACACAGTACCCCAGTGTTTTACGTGGAAACCCAAATCGGGAGAAAACCACGAAATTCTTTTTCTTATATGTCTTGAAGAATTACATTCATTGGAAGCACCAACTTCCTTTGTTTTCTAGCTACAACTGGAAGGAGGCTCCAACCCCCTAGTTTCTCAGGCTACAACCTGAGGGAAGCTCCAACTCCCCAATTCTCTGGCTACAACCAAAAGGAGGCTACAACCCCCTATGTTCTCCAGCTACAACTACAAGGTGGCTACAACCACTTGTCCTTGCCCCATCCTGCCACCCTGAAGTAGAAGTAGAATGATGGAACCACTGTCAACCTGTCACTGTGAGATATACCATTGTAAACCTATACCAATAAATTTGAACCATGCATCAACCATGCATCAACATGTACCTCAACCTATAATCAACATGTACCATAAACAAGTGCATCAACCTGTTGGCAGCCAACCCAATTTTTTTTTATTACTCTCAAAAGCTGCCTACACCCCTTGCGGTATCATGACAAATCATTGTCGCATTGTGCTAATAGACATGTGTCTCATTTTTGCAACCATTACAATTTAATTTCGACTCAGTTTTCACAACTGCAAGTGTGAAAACACCTCTTTCGTTGATTATA
>JASDQU010883609.1:58579-68685 GCA_032191745.1 Picea mariana
TTAAAACCATAACCCATGAAATGGCATTTTCCATCTGGGGCGTTTGTTGGTTTCCATGGATGTGCATTTCCATATTTGAATCCCCTCAATGGATACCATTTTTCGACTCCAAGCGCTCAACTATGGTAGCATACCACACATCCTCTGGATCCATGTGAACAAAATCTTCCAGCAGCACCGTTAAGAGAGAAAAAGAATCATATAACCCCCTTGCTATTTGTCATCACATGATTATATGGTTCTCATTCACGCCTTTTCTCGGCCTTCACTTATACAATGTCACTCAAGGAAATCAAAACAATACCCGAATATCCTTCATTTCAGGAGACCATCGTAAACACGAGCTCGGAAATGTCAATTTCCCCAGAAAAATGGATCTGCAAGTGATGATCACAATCTTAGTACAGTTTCCCAATCGATTATAAAGCCAGTCTCAGAGTTTATTTCATGTGCAACCACACCAACACTGCACACGTCCATATTGGCACTGGTATTCCAGAGATAACGCTAGTTGGTGCAAGGTACCCATGATTATTTCCAAGCATAGTGATTGATTGTGCCATCGTAATGCCCGAGTTGCAGCTACATTTTTCTCTGTTGCAAAACATGTTAACTAACTGAAATATTTCAATTTTGCAGAAATGATAACCACTGCTTACCCAACCAATCGAAGGTGCCTTCCTTCTGCAATTGCGTTCCTTCAAAGATTGGTATTGGAACATTGATCACAAGCTCTTTCGTAGCCTCTTTCTTGGTGGGTGTTGGAGTAGGTTTCTTCCTCCGTAACTTTGGGAAGATATTCCAACATTTCTTCTCCCAATGGCCAATAATGTTGCAATAACTACAAAAATTCCTTCATTTTCCATTTAATGGAAGGCGTGGTTTCTGATTTGTCTTACTTCCCGTGGACACATCTGTCTTCTTAACCCAAACTTTCTTCATTTGATCCTTGGCTACATCATGGTTAGAAGATGTAATGCATGAATGCATATTGCAAGAATCATGCTTCTTAAAATCAAAGAAAGGATTTGACTGAACATGACCCTTATATCTTCCAGGCTTATCCTTGTTGTAGATCTGACAAGGACTAGGACTAGATTATTTGACTCCTCTCTTGGAATCCACTGATGTAGAAATAGTTTTTGAAGTGGCCCTTACTTCAACGGACTTTGAGAACTCTCCAATCCTCTTGACTGTATCCCAAACCTACAAATCGTGGTGTTTGTACCACCTCTAATGGCTGAGTGACTCCTTGGCCATGAATTCCAAGTCCACCTCCTCTGTATCCCATATTCGTGAGGAGCTTCATGCCCATGTTAGTTTCATACTGAGAATAAATTGAACATGAAGAAACATCATATACCTCGGTTTGCGTTTGTTCATCCATGATAGAAGGCTTTTTGTCTTCTATTCGTTCACCATGCTACAACCTAGCCAAGATATCATCCTTGGTTTGCAACTTGAGCTGCAATTTTTCTAATAATTTCATTGAGGACTTCTCCATGAAGTTGAGATCTCTCTTGAATCCCTTGCTTCTCTTCTTCTGCAACCTTCAAAAGTCTCCTCAACTCTACGTTTTCATCTTGAATGTAGTGATTTATATCTTCTAATTCTTGAAGTTTTTCTACTCTCTTCGCTCTTTTTCCCATTCTGCAAAGCACTCAGCCTGCTCTAATACCACTTGATCTGAAAACGAGCGGGTAATTACTCTACGCAAGTTTTCAATCTAGAATATTTTACTGATGAATTATTTGCATAAGGACTAAAGGGCATATGAGTTCATTAATAACGATGCTTTTAAACATTAATACATAAAACATATGAACTCAAAATGGATAAAGCACATGAAAATACAAGAGAGAGAGACAACCGATGTTGATAACATAGTTCTCCCCTCTTGGGATACATCTCCGGACCCACTTCAATTGGAATACAGATCTATTTCATTCCTTCTTCAAAAGATGTTGAGACCTTCTCACAAGTGATTACATAAGAGATGCATTCTCCTTCAAGGAGGATTCAAGAAGACTACTCACACTAATAACTCTCCATACATCAAGAAGGATAATTCCTTACATGAATAAGTCTCTCAATACTTAGGAGTAGTAGCACTATGGCTCTCTATATCCCCTCATTAATTCCTCATTACTCTCATTTTCCATGAATATGGCTCACATAAGGAATTTTATAGTTCTCCTCACTCACTCTTAAAAAAGAGCAATAATTGAATCCTAGATCCACAATAATAGGTTCTAATTACATAAGAGGAAAAACAAGATCCATAAATGTAGGATCTTAAACTATGTTCAAGCACATAATGGGAAAAGTCTCAAAACCACCCAAGGTTCTTCATCCATGCCCTTGATTCTCTCAACCTATAATTGAGAATAATGACAAATTGGTGTGAGGTGGTTTCTCACATAAAAACCAATTTCCAAAATTATAATTTAATAATAAATACGTGAGTCTAATCTCCCTCACAAGTATTAATCATTTTACATCAATAATGTATGAGTTTTTCCAAAATATCATAAAGCATAATTAAATTCATGATCATCTCATAAAATCATAAAAAAAATGCACGAGACCTTTTTTTTCTCACAGAGCATTAATAAAATGCATGAGAAAATAAAACTCATAAATGCATAAGTTCACCCTTTCACCACTTCGTCACCAATTTCAACTCAACATGGCGAGAAAAGTAAAATCCCTTCCCATATGTGGAGATCCTCCTGGATCATGCATCATTATATCATTGTAGCAGTAGACTACTTTATGAAGTGGTTCGAAGCTATGCCGACATTTAACAATGATGGGGAAATTGCTGCCCTTTTCGTCTTCAACTAGATAATAGCTAGGTTTGGTATCCCGAAGTAGATTGTCACTGACCATAGCAGTCACTTATAGAACAAAATGATTACTGAATTAACATCAAATCTTGGGTTTAAATAGGAGCATTCATCACTATATTACTCACAAGCGAATGGTTAGGTAGAAGTTGTGAATAAGTCTCTCAAGACTATTCTTCAATGAACGACCAATTCGGCCAAGTCAAATTGGCATTTGATGTTATATTCAATTCTTTGGTCTTATCAAACTTCCATGAAGGATGCTACAGTTTTTTCACCTTTTCAACTTGTTTATGGGTTTGAGGCAATCTTGCCTATAGAATGTCAAATCTCTTCTCTGAAGTTGGTAGTGGAACTACTGCCCGACACTACACCGCTTGAGGAACATGTTCTTTATCTTGAGCAGATCGATGAGTAGTATTGGGATGAAACCTTGGATAACATGACTCATAAACAAAGATTCAAATGTTAATATGATCGGTTTTTCCGCCCTCAGATTTTCTCTGAAGATGATCTTGTCCTAGTCTATGACCAAGACAAAGATCCCCTAAGGGCAAGAAAGTTCAAACCCATGTCGTTCAGACCTTTAGTTGTGAAATAATTTTTAGAGAAGGATGCTTATCATCTGGTTGATTTCGAGGGTCACCCCTTAGCGGAGCCTAGAAATGGGCTCTACCTTAAAAAGTATTACACATAGGCTAGTCACCTGGGTGTGGCTTCTTGTATATATGTATATTTTTTTATACATTCTTGTCTTTTTTGTTTTGTAGGCATGTAGTCATTTATGTTTTCTTTTTCACTGTGGCAGATGTCAAGTGAATCTGAAGTCTACGTTGGGCTCGAAGATAGCTCTAGCCGACACACTCGGAGGCTTGCTTCTGTAGCTTGGGTGATTTTTTCACCTAGTGGTAAGTTKCTATCTTCTGGAGGTATTTGTCTGGGTGAAGAAACCAATAATGTTGTCGAGTAYAGTGCAGTGATAGAACTACTACATGRTGCCTTGTCACATGGTATTTCTCACCTCCAGGTTGATTTGGACGCTCAATTGGTCGTATCCCAGTTAAATGGGGGTATACCACGTTTATGATCCAACTCTTCATCGACRATTCCTTATGGTACGTCTCTTAGAACAATATTTTGATTATATTACTTATTTTCATGTTCATAGGAGATCTAATTATTTAACTAATGCTCTAGATAATCATGTATTAGATTGGCATGTTACTCACATATAAAAGTCAAACACAGACATACACATGTAAATACATTCGTAAAAAATTCATCCATAATACAAAAAAGATGTATATGTATATATGTGTGTGTGTGTGTATCTAAAAATAGTGTCATGAGAACAAAGCGGGCATTAAATCCTAAAAAATAGTTGGTATACATCATTGGGATTAAGCCCCCAAATACATAGTACACAAATTTCCCTCGACACATATAAGTGGTCCAACACTATCTAAGGTCTATGCCTATTGGCCCTACTGTAGTGGATGAAGATGTTTGCAAGACGCCAAAATAACTAGACCCAGGTTCGAGGCACCCCTACTACATGTGGTTGCATAGCCAAGGGAATATCCTCTATCTCATCCATCAGAATGACATGAGTGAGAGAAATGAGGTTCCTCTCTACTCTTTGTAGGACTCTATAATCCTCCCTGGATGGAGGTCCTCCTACTACTGCTGGTCCTACCTCTAGTCAAGGACGATGCTTGGTCCTGGGGAAGTCTTTCGGTCGAACTAGTCCCACATCTATACATAACAGAACGTTAAGTTAGTACTCTAACATTAACATGAAAAGGATAATATATTTAAAATTTAAAAATTTAATAACTTAAAAAATGTGTTACCTATCTCGCCACGCTCCTCACCAGGGGGCACGGGCATGTCAGGATATCACATGAAACTGATTCTTGCATATGGATAATACTCTATAATCAGGATTTCACCAATCAAATAATTTATCATCAAACGCCTCATGGTTTCTTCCTCCACCCTATCTAGGAAGCAAAACTTCCCACCTGCATAATGCTAGAAAGGAGGAAATATGCCCCCATACTGTCTCTCTTGGGTTGAGACTAGGAACTCTCTCTCTCTCTCTCTTGAAGGAGCATAGAACTGTGCCAAACCCGAATTTCTTATTTTTCCTATTGTGAAAATCAGTGAGTTGCTTCTTCATGCATGTCAGCATTGTAGTACTCCATTCAAACAAGGTAGCCTCCAAACATTTTACTTCATAGTGCATCTGTTCTTGGGAGGCTTGATTGAGTGCTACGGATCCTGTGATCCACCTGATCATGAATAAAACAACGTGGAGGTGGAGACTAGTAATCTTATGTATCAACACGTGAGAACCTACTTTCTCGATACTAGCCTCACAGTACATCCCGATGTAATCTTTGATGTTATACAGACTTGGAGGAAAAGTTTTCAGATTGACTTGTTCCCCTCTCCTAGAGAGGTCAGTCAATAAATATATGTCCTCTATGGTCAAGGTCAATGATTGACCCTCTAACATGAATGCCCCTGTGTCAGGACATCAATACTCTACCAAGGCATTGAGCAACCTCAGTTGTACCCTCATGAACGGACACTGGAAAATTTTCAAGAGGCCACACTATTTTAGCATCCCGATGGACCCAGGATCCTCCTCGACCAAAATATCAAGCTCCCCATGCTCTCTTTCTCTCCAGTGCACACACATCCTGTCACACACAAAAGAAGGAGAGGTCCTAGTCTTTTGTTTTTCTTTTTGAACTTCAAAGAGGGCGTACACGGGTTGTTGTTAGGATAGTCGTGTATGTACACGGGCTAAGTATTACTCTTCCTGCATAAATACGTGGGCTGAGTGTGGAAAACCTACATACACTCATTCACGACCCTTTTTCAAGGATGTGCCCCTCCTAAACAAAAAATTAAAAACTTGAAGATGAACTGAAATGAAAGATGAGGTGATCTGTACTTACTTGGTCCAAGTGTGAAGGTTTTTCATCCACTATAGCTCCTTGAATTTGTGTTTTTGACGAAGGTTTTTTTTTACCTTTCTAATATTTTCCAAATTGCAATGGTAAAATTGAGTTGTCCACCTATATTTATAAACTTTTTTTCCCCTTTTTTCCCTAATTTGGTCCCATTTTTCACTTTTCATGACTTGACTTGGTGGCTACTTGCGTTCTCTGTTGAGTTATCTTTGGGCCATTCTTAAGGACTTGTCCTTTTGGTTTGGTAATTTTGTTGGGATGGGTTACACTTATATCATCCCATGGTAAAAGTAATTTTTGAACCTTTACATATAGGTTAGGTTTTCACCCCCGACATGCTGCATTTCGTTGACTTTTCCTCTTTTCCATAGGATCGATCCCACTGAAGTGAAACATGGAACCTTATCAATTGCTTTAGAAGTGTCTTAATTAGGTGGTAGAGCCTACCTCTACATGGATGTCCTAGGTAGATCCTTTTCTTCATTTTGGCATCCGTGCTGTGAGTTTTGTCTATAGGATTGGGAGTCCTTGTTAGTCTTTCCATGATTACGTATTGAAGCCTCATTCTTTTTTCTAGTCATCATTCTTTTCCTTTCCCCCAGGACTCCGTATTGAGCATGGTTTGTTGACTTTCAAGATCGCTTAAATTTTGAAAGAAACATCCAATGAGACTGTATTTATTCTTTTCAATCTCGTATGGATTACTTGAGAAAAGAAGCCCCCCATGGAGTCTTCTTTAATCGCTTTTCAGACTCTGTAAAAATGAAAAGATTGTCGAGCGATCTTGTTTCCATTCATGCTTGCCAAACTCAAATTTGAAGGCACATATTTCTAGCAGTAGTTTACCCCTTTTTTCGGTCCGGATGGCTAATTTTACGATTAAAGGTATGCTCTAGGAACTTTGGTTCGCTAGAAGAGTATTATCAGGCGTAAGTTTAACCCTTTTTCGAGCCTGATGGACTAAATTTTAGAAAAATGAACATTTTCCTTGGTTTTGGTTTATCTGTTTTTTAGGCCTTGGAGATTACTTATGAAAAAGAACCCCCACCCGAAGTCCATAGTTAAGCTCTTTTCAGACTCCCTAAATATGTACAGATCATCGAGTGACCTTGTTCCTTTCACACTCGTTAAATTGGTCTAGCAAGAACATCTACTTGGCATGAGTTTAACCCTTTTTCCAGCTAGTAAATTATTCCGGAAAAAGGTATGCCTCCGGAGACTTGTCTCACTGGGAGAGTTATCCTTAGTTATATTTTATACTTTTTTGGGCTAAGGACACTAAATTTAAAAAAATGTTGTGAGTCCATAGTTAAGCTCTTTTCAAACTCCTTAAAATTGAAAAGATAGCAGAGTGATCTTGTCTCTGTCACACTCGTTAAAATGGTTTTGAAGAGACATCTTTTCAGTATACTTTTGACCCTTTTTTTGAACCGATTGGACTAGTTGCAAAAAAGGAACTCCCTAGAGTCTTATTTTGAATTTTTTTAGACTCTCTAAATGTGAAAAAACACCGAGCATATCTTCTCCAGGCTTGTAAAAATTTAGATAGAAGGAGTCTTGTTGTGTCATGCTTCATCGCATCGCATATCTCATCTTTTCACCTTTGGGCTAATGTCATATCCATGTTTCTATTTCAACTGAACCTTTAAATCATTCCTTATATGCAAGCCTTGCAACACCTTACGATCTGACACCTTGACCCATGGAGGAATTTTCCCCAAGTGTCCTTATCCTGCAGATGTCTCCTTGCACAGAACATCAAAATGTTACATGTGCTCGGAACTATTTTGCTTGCTTGTGACACTCATTCCTCCTTTGTAAAGTGGCATTCTTTTATTCTTTTTCAAGATCATTAAAAAATTGAAAAAGACAAAAAAATCAAATATTCTAAAAAGAGGGGACGGGAAATATACACTCTTTTTTCGGTAGCAAGATAGTCTCCCTTGGACAAAGAAAATCCTTTCATTTGTTCACAAAGAATTGCGATTTAGAAAGACCTTAGGAAGTTGTTATCTCTACATAGATCCACTAGTACATATTGGAAAAATTTCTACGTTCTATTTGCAACGTTATGGACAAAATTGGCCATACTATCGAAAAATAGAGGAAATTTTAATTTTTTTTCTCCATATTGCCTGATAATGTCGCAAGTGAGACGTAATACAAGCACATGTCGCTATTGTCATGAAGGTAGGAATATGTCGCTATTGCGACGCCATTGGATTTTTGTCTCTCTTGTGATGTTGGTAAAATAGTCACCGCAATTGCGACGTTATGGAAACTAGGTTTTCACCCTCCCAACGGTCACCTAGTATTTGACCAAGTCAACTTTGACTTGGTCAACTATCGTCGGAATTGCGACATTATAAAATCTATAAATATGTTTCATTTTATGGATGTTGTGACAAATTTTCTATAATAACGACACTTCAAAAAGGGTTTAAGCAGGTCTTCTTGGCGAACAAAAAACATGTATTTTTTTCAATATATGTCTGTGGGGAAGAATGTTAGAAAACATTAGAGCTGGGAAAATAATTAAAGAGGGTGAAAAGGGTGACGGTAATTTTTATTTCCATTGCAAAATTTGTTGTACTAGACATCCCAAAAGAGTTTTAATAGCAACAGCTAAAAAACATTGTAGAAAATATGGGCACATGGACGGGGGATCAAATGAATATCGTCCCATGGTAATTAGCTATATATGCATTCATTATCTATTTAAATATTTATTGTATTCTCAAACTTTTATATTGTTTTATACATGCACTAATTTTTCATGATTGTTTGTAATCATAAAGTTAGATTTGCCCCCTAACTTTATGCACAAAGCACCAAGTAGTAGCAGAAATGATGTTGTATTACAAGATGAAGAACTTGAAGCAGATAATGAAGATCAAGTTAATGATCCCATGGAAGTATATGCCAATAATAACATAGTTCAAGATGATGGGACAAATCAAATGATCCAAGACTTATTCGGTCATCCAGATGAGGATCATGGGGACATTAGTGATGGTATTTATGATGAACCTCTCATTGAAAAGGAAAATAAATGACTTAATAAAGGGTCAAGAGAAAATATTCTCTCCACTACATTGCTTCTGGTGAACTTGAAAGTTACGAATCATTTGTCGAACACTTGTATGAAACAGATCCAAAGGTATGTAACATGTTTCATCACATCTACATAAAGGTTGACTTTTCCCCATTTTGTTTAGTGTTAATTAATGCGTAAAATAAAAATGCAATATTTACAATTAATATTCTTTACATTAACTACTTATTTTTATGTTTTAGATTGTTAGGTGAATTTTTGTTACCCTTGTCAAATATTTTACCTCGCACATATCGATATTTACATTCCATTATGAAAGACATTGGAATGGAGTATCAAAGTATAGATGCATGTCCCGCTGATCATATTATATATTATGGACAACATGCGTCGAAAAAAAAATGATCGGTATGTGGTATCGGTAGAGATCGAACTGATCAAGTAACAAAAATGGTCCCTTGAAAGGTTCTCCGACATATTCCCATAATTCCACGTTTGCAGCGACTGTTCAGGTACCAAAGCATAACACATTTTATGGATTACCATGCATGAAAAATAATTGAAGATGAAGTTATTCGAATGCCTGTAGATGGTTATGCATTTAAGGAAATTGCTGCAAAATGGCCAGAATTTACAGATGAACCTCATAATGTTAGGCTTTCATTGGCAACTGATGGTGTTAATCCATTTGGAGAGCTTCGGTCTGTTTACTTAGTGTGGCCTATTTTTGTTATCAAAAATAACATTCCTCCTTGGATGTCAATAAAGAGGGAGAACATAATGTTGACAATGATTATTCCAGGTATTTGTTTACATTAATTTTTCGAATTTAAATTTTTCATTTTTCTCTTTTTTGCATAACATATTTTATTTATTTATTTACGTATATATACATACCGTGGTAGTAATTTAGTGTAATTTCAAACAATTAGGTAAGTACCAAGTTAAAGATAAGAATGTGTATATCGAGCCTCTTATCGACGAGCTACTAAAGTTATGGGAGGGCATCACTATGTATGACATCTGTAAACCAATTGGGTAGAAGAGATTTCAATGCCGTGGAATACTTTTATAGATGATTCATGATGCCCCAGGAATAACACATTTTTGTGGTATGTAACATTCCATATTGCACAATTGAATAGTATATAATTAATTGAATCTATCATGTTTGTTTTTTAAATAATGATTTCGTATATTAATAATTCACATTAATCC